>JAODOY010035579.1:0-21232 GCA_025399855.1 Forbesichthys papilliferus | reverse complement strand
ATATATACACACACACATTTATAATGTAAAAGTTGAAATATTGTATTGGTCTTTGTCTAATGTGTTCAGTTAACTTCAGATAGCCTGTTTTGCCTTAAAGTTGCCTATAAAAATGTAACAGGGCTGTAACTGTTGTATAGATATTGTGCCTATCCAGACAAAGAAAACATATTTTCTCATCAAAGAAAAGACTGTTTACATTTCTTAAAGATACATTAATTGTGTTTAGTCACCAGTGTTATGTTATTTTAACAATCATCAACAATCAGCCGCATTAATAACTTAAAGGAAAGCATGAAAAATGAAAATATTGTTGTGCAAATTCACTTTATAAATATAGTACTAGTCAGATGTGAAAAAACAGTTCTTGAATTCACTATAATTTTATTTACAATGCATTTTTAAAAAGATGTATTTCTGTGTATAATGTCCACGTTCAGTTTTTCTGGCATTTCTTAACCATAGTTGTTGCCCTTTACCTCAACAGGATAATTCAAATGAATTTAAATTGTATTCACATTCAAATGAGTGATTTGCAACATCTAAAATTCATCAATATAAAAGGGAATATAACATCTTACATCTTATTTAACAGAACCCCCATTCACACACACACACAATCCTCAGCTGCCTCCTGATTGGCTGAAGTGCACAGTGCTAAGGCCATTGGTATGTGTACAACAGTCACCAGAACTCTACATCCCTACCATTCTGAGTTGATGGAAGGTAGTGAATTAATGTCTTTAAAATGATAGGGGAAACAGGAGTGTTGTTATAGATTGTATTTTACTGTAAATGGATTCATGAAATATTGAAGATATATGTGGACATCATATTTTAGGGGGATACCAGTGGTGCCTGTCAAAAATATTTTCAAGAATCCTTCCAATTTGAATGGTAACATTATTTTACAGTTAAATATATATAGTAAAATTGGTCAATGTTTTGATTAACCCTGTCAAGAAAAGTCATTTTATAGATAGACCTCGTCTATCTGTATTGCTTGACTACAAAAATATGTAATAACAACAGCATAGTATAATTTATACTTTCTGCAATTTCATATCCCATATTAACAAAAACTAACAAAACAGAAAATGGGCTGTGACTTTACAGTATATTCCAACAATATTAACAATTACCCCATAATGTGATTATACTGCACTCATTTAAAAGTAGGCTTTGCCTATTTTGCAACATAGTATCAACAATACTGTAAGGGCAAAAAACAAAATGTTCTACTTTCTACTAATTTCTGATTACAAGTAGTTATTTGGTAATTATCATCAGCCATTTAGTACTTGCTGTGGTTTATATATATTGCCATTGTTTGATTGGCAACCAAGAAATCTTAAATCTGTGTCCTATAAGCACACAATAGAACAGTCTCTTCAGTGCATATTGTTATAGACATATTAACTCAGCATTCCCAGTACCTCTATAAACCAATTTACCCATTTCAATTTTAGGCCAATGTGATAGCTGCTCCATAATGCTCACGCACTGGTTTTCATAATGCATATTTTGAGGGATACAGTACTGTGTAATGGGGATACAAGTCAAACACATTAAGGATAAAACCCCAACCTTGACATTTATTTGTATATTTCATTGCTCTTTAACATTTCAGCATGGAATAAAGGGATGGAGGACTGACACTTACCATGGCCATATTATACTTTGCCAATATAACTGGGCTTTCATAGCCTATGGTAACAGAGCTCTGTGAAATGATAGCCTATTAACCAACATAGACCAACAATTCTGCACCAACAACACACCTTAATAATGACTTGATTGAACAATGAATCATAATGCTCACAAATTACCTTTGACAAATAAGCCTAACAAAAACAACGTGAACGTTATTAGAAATTCTTAACAAATTTAATGGCATCAGTGCAGGGTTCCTCTTCTTTAACAATGCGCTATCTGGCACAACAAATAGCTTGTTATGATAGAACCACAGGAAGGTGTCCATTTAAACTATTTAGAGAAGGCTGGGGGCCGGCAGAGGCACTTTCAAAAAGTACTTGCCAAGTTATTGGATGAAATTACTGATTGACTATCTAGCAAATAACAGCTCGATGATTTCCAGGTTGTGTACCAGGGGCGATTCTAGGATCAGACATTTAGGGGCTCAGCCCCTAATCAGAATGTGATCTGTAGGCTTATACACAAAAACGTCTAAATCACAAATGTCACTGTAGGCCTATCAATCAATAATAAACAATAATATATAATATGTTTCTATGTTTGCATTTGCAATGGAATAAGTCTTGTTTAAACATTGATGAGGGGACACGTTAATCATGGAGTCTAGGGCGTTACTCCAAGGACATTTCTAGCATCAAACACTTTTACGCACCCATTTCTGGTACACAATTCTGCAAGAGGTGTCGATTTAAAGTATAATTGAATATAATGCCTCGGGATTCCCCAGTCAGAGCTGGTTAATGTGGCTCGTTTCCCAAGCCCCTGCTGGATCTGCTGCCCTCGTGACCCAACTACGGATAAGCGGATTAGGATAGATGAATGGATGCATAATGCAATTAGGGTCATTCTGTAATGTTTTCAAATTCTCCCCTGAAATATTCACCTGTGTGTAAGATCGCAACATTTTATGGTGCAGGGCTGAAACTTAGCTTAAAAACGTGTTCAGAAAAAGAAATTAAAAAAAATAAAATAAAAATTTGTAAATTCAATTTAGATTTTTTTGCAGTGCTGAAAATAATTGTAATCTCCTCTGCTACATTTTTGCATTAGTATTTTGATTAGCGGACAATTGATGGACAATCAAAAGGAAAAAAGACAGGTCCTGCAGAATCAGAATCTGGTTAAGATTCTCAAATGAACATCTCTATCATCACAATGGCCAATCGGAATTGGATCAGCCATATGAGACAGCAGGACTATAGGCTTATTTCATGCTTACTTTTTTATTCATATCAAACTTTTTTTTTTAAGGAGGTCTGATTTGTAAATTTTTTTAATAAACAATATTGAATTTCTGTAATCGTTCTTTAATCGTGTTACAGTGTCATTGGAAATTGTCTTTACGGTCCTGCTGGTGATGATCATAATGGTTGTCTGTTTTTACAACCTGTTACCTTGTCAGTGAAGATGTCACTCAGGTGATGAGTCATGCGAAGAGGATCCACGATGGTACCATATCATATAGAGATATACACCTGTTGAAAAGCTATGACAACTACAATGCACGGAAGACTCGATTATGAAATCACACAAGATCACTTTTTAAGAAAAACCTTTTGAATCAACTGAAATTATCTACACACTGAATCTGAGTGGACCTACTGTTAAGATGCTTTTTATGTAGCCTATGTATTTAGGCAATAGAGTGATTTTACACTTTATATTTAGGCTAGGCCTATACAGAACCACTTCTACAGTGTGCCATTTTAAGGTTTTTGGGAATCTCACAATACAGCATATCACACCAAAGGGAAAACAATATTTTGGTAAACATGTTTTGCATGAGTTACATCAGTTTACAAAGTCTATAGTATTCACTTGTATTGTTGCTTTCTGACTACAAAAGATTGAAAATCTGGCTATGTAAAAGAAACAGAACTCTGTTGAAGTTTGCAAAACACATTAAAAAAGCTGCCATCCTATTTTTAGAACAATATTATTCTACATGGTATTCTTAGATGCATTACATAAAGTTTATAGGCTACTCTGTTGTGTATGCATGCATGATTTAACTTATGTAATACTATAGTAGACATCATGAAGCCCATTCATTTATTGTTGACTGAAATCTTCAAATTTAGTCTATGTGGAAATAAAGTGCATTTATTTAAGAAACATCTTAAACAAAAAACATTTTTTAAAAAAGATTATGAAAAAGAAAAAAAAAACACCACTATTCAGCTAGAAAATGGTGCATTACAAAGAGAGTTCGGCAAAAATATAGCTAAAGCCATCATTGGTACGGTTGCAGTTTGGCAATTTGATCATTACACTTTGCAGTTCGAGAACAAGCCCCTGAAAAAACAGCTAAAGCAGAGTCTTAATAGTTTCAGTGAAATTAAGAGAATGGTGGTTTATGCATTGTATTCAGTATCACTCTGTAAATGTAAACCCCTTTGTGTTATTTTGTTAAGATATGCTTTCAAAAAAGATGCTTATTTACTTGAGAAGTTAAGTCTTGTGCTGTTGTGCTTGGGCATTTAACTGCTACGCCCACTAATCACGCTAAATCACAGAATCATGTGACTAAGCAGACACTGCATGAATGTTTGGGCACAGAGATCTAAATGTGACCAGATTTAAAAAGAGCCCTTAATTGTACTCGAGGCCTCAAGTGGCCACACGGGACTGTTTAAGAAAGGTTTTATGATGAACATACTGTATATAATGTACATCATAAGATCTTGTTAGCTTCTAAGATATTATTTCTCCACATCCAGGCACAGTGGGCTCTGCTATTGCTTTTTGAACTGAGGTGATAATGTCTGATGTTAAGAGTGGGAGACCCAAGAGAGGGCACCATTAAATTGGCCAGATGAAAGGTTACTCTCCACCTAAGAACCTCACTCACTATATGCAGAGAAGATATCACCTTTATCAATTAAGTGTGTATATGAGTGAGAGAGAAAACTTTTAATATTTTACTCAAAATCTAATTCTCACAATTTGCTTACTAACATCTAATGGGTTTACAATGGATCAACATCATTTAAAAAGCAAGGGACTGAAGAATGATGGAACCCTGAGACATTCAATTGTTCAGTAAGACCATGCCTCTGTTAAGTGACTCAATAGAACAATACAGTCCGTTTAAGTGGTTCAAAACCTTTGTTACAGACACTCATCTATACCGGCCTACAATGTGAACACTCAACTGAACAACCTCAAAAACACCTGTTTAAAATCATGTCCAAAAATCCAAGGGTCTTGCTTGAGAGAGAGAGAGAGCGACTATGTTTAAATGTTGAGATACAAACATATAAAAGGAGTATGCTGTTAACAAAAATAGCCTGTTGAATAGAGCTATTACCTGTGCAATAATGACGAGTGACACCAAATACTTGTGGTTGCATAGACGACTGTAGAGGTTGGGGCAGTAGGCTGAGGCATGGTGGTTGCTTTTGGGTGTGGCACAAACATAGCTACAGCGTCCCTGCTCATTCCTTCCCTTTACTTGTCAATAAGCGATAGCTGCAATATCCTCTCCAGCTCGTCTTCCTCCTGCCTTCTGTTCTTCTCCTCCTCCTCCTGAGCCCTTGCAGAGAGCTCCATGGCCAGGCGGAGGTCAGATTCAGGGCTGGAAGCTGAGGTGGAGCTGGCAGGGCTGGATGTGTCTCGGTAGTCCATGAGCGCCCCCTCTGGGATACTCCTTGAATAACGAGAGAATGGTATGTGTTAACTTGGCACAGGAAACCTATTAAATGTCTCATCTATGAATTGTCCATGCCTAATCAGGGTCCCACTGGTCATGGCATTTCTGGAATATCATGGAATTTTAAAAAAGTAGATTCCAGACATGGAAAGTCAGGAAATTATATACATTTTTCAGTTGAATTATGGATTATCAGTAAATCATTTTTCAACCACATATAAATGTTTTTCATCATTCATAAATATCTTATTCTGTGGTATTATATTTTGAGATGTCTCAACAAATCATGGAATTATTGGTCTGAACTACGCAAAAATATAAATCACATTCATTTTCAGTTTTTATATAGTCACAATGCAGGCGGCCCCTTTTACACATAATCGTCCTGGTGGCCTGTTTTTCCCGTTCATTAGGGAAATTAGTGACAGTCAGGGAAAAGTCAGGTATTATGACACTTAACTTGGGAGTGGGAACCCTGACCTACACATATATCCAGAAGAGCATCTTGACAGTAGGCTAAACTTGTACTATTGTGCATCAAATATCTGTATATACCTGTCGCTCTGGCTACTGAGCACAGCATCAGTGAAGTCACTATCTTCCCAAGCCATCTCCTGGAAGAACACAGACAAGAAGCACATTAAGTAGGGCTGATGAGGACAGCTCAGACCGTATGGGATGCGTAGGTGGAATGGTGTGTGACCTGGCCTGGCCCTCCGCTAGAATCCAGGAGACTCTGTTGTATAGCGTACTGCAACAGTTCCTCGTCGTGGTGAGACACTAGCGGGTGGCGGTTGCTCCCATCCCCGCGGAGACGGTAGTGTGCAGGAACCTCAAACACTGACGGACACACCTGGAAGGGAGGGGCCGCTGCAGGAATGAAACGCAAGCTAACGAACCGGTATTCAAAAACATTCAGAGGTAACACCACTTCCATTTGCTTGTTTTGATCTGCTACTTTACTGTAGTGATTCTATAAAAAGATAGATTTTGAAAAACATGGGATTTACAGTTTCACTACATTGATGGTGACGGGTATACTTCATGTAGTGCCTCTAGATACATTGATCAAAATTAATGTTTTATATATCAAATGTGAGTATGTGGACTAAATTCAGAGGCATGGAGTTTATATCACGTAGAGCTTAGTTGCTGTTAAATGTGTTCCTACCACTGGATTCTCCTTCCTCTCCTGAGGGTGTTGGTGTTGTGGCTGTTGAGGTATTGACTTGCTCTTCTGTACTGCACTGGTTGACATTACCAAAAGTAATTCTGGCATTGAGCACATGAAACAGGGGAATCTCTAAGAGAGACAAAACATTATATATACACACATATTAGACTTATTTAAAAAAGACCAATATGTGAATGTGAGCCTTGAATGTAGGCTCTGTGTTGAAAACCCTTTACTTTTGTCAGTGCTGGTTAGGGGAATTTGAAGTACCTATTTTTACAGGAAATCCAGGAGGAAACTTGAGGGCGACAAAGTCCCGTAGCCTTGCAAAGTGGGAGCTTGTTCGGGCCATAAGGTCAATGATAGGAGTTACCTGCTCCACTAAGGAAAGAGGGTGCTCCTCACTCATCCACAATGTGCCCTTGAACCTGTGAAGAATAAGGTAAACACATTTATTAAAAGTAAATGTCAATGGGTTTTGAATCAATATGATTTCTCTGGCAATATCACTCACTTTTGTGTTCGGGTGCTCAGTTCAATAGGCCTGCCTATGTCTCTATTGCCCAAGTCAAAGTCTGGATCAAAGTATTCCTCTGGAGTGATGGCAGTGGGATTTGTGGCAGTTGCAAACTCAAGAGTCGTGTCCTATGGAGGAGAGCACCATTATATTAAACTGACTGGTAAAACTGGTGTTCACTGGCTACTGTACATTAGTGGTGTAAGAAAATATCAATACACCTGAGAATCATGATATTACGGTTCATGATACTGTATCAATTCTCTAAATCACAGTATCAAATAAAAATACATTTAAACAACATATGTACAACATATGTTTAAAAGAAAGGAATGATACTTGTTACCAGATTAATCTTAAAGCTAATATCCATCTTCAGTTCCTGAGCAAGATTACATAAGTTTTTCTGGTTTTTTTTGGGAGCAGCGCCACACATTGCTACAACAGTTTTCCCTGCATCAGGATACGTATTGCCAGATACTTGCCAATACACTGTACATGTCATCAACCTACCCACTGGGCACTAATGTGCTGCTCCACTGTTCCCAGGAGAGACTCCAGGACATTTCTCTCACCTATGAACAAAATATATGGAAAATCAGCACTGTCAAATCAACATTTACATTCAATTTGACAGAATTATGATTTTTGTGAATGTAAATACATTTAGGACGTAATATATGAGAAGTGCTTTATTCATACTTTTTATTCTGGCCTTTTCCTCGTCCGTCAGATGCTCTGTTCTAGTCCTGATGACCACGCTCACATTGTTTACATTGAATACCTGCGAAAGCAGCATCAAGTAAGGCGAAATCATACGTTACTTTTTGCAAGTAGCAAATGTGGCTGGTAACAAAAATAGAAATATGTCTATGAACCTTAGCTTCAAATCCATTGACAACCTCTGCCTTGTCTGTTCTCCAACCCCATATCCCAGACTTCATCCTGTGTAACAAGGTTACAGTGTTATTTTAAAATGTTTTCATAAATGCAGATGACAATGTAGTGTCTAGTCTATCTTGTGGTATATTAGATATGCACTTACTGGTTAGCATTTATCAAGGACAAAATCTGAACATTGAAAACGCCATATAAAATATAATTTAATGTCAAACATTTAAATGAAAACATAATTTTGGCAGGTGGATAAGTCAAGTACAAAATAATATTATTCATATGTGTTTAGTCAATGCACGACTCCTTTTTTGGCTGATGCTCAAACTTATATACTTAAACTCTTGCCTCTCAAAAGCGATATCCTTAGTATCCAAGTAGGTGTTGACAATGGAAGACGTCAACCTCTTTGCCACTTCCTGTTCAGCTGGTTGCATTGAATCCAATGTCACCTCCTCCATTTCTTGGGATATGTTATAGCGCTCAGTGTCCACCACTTCATCATCATGGTTCACCTCTATCAGCTCTGTACACGTGTCTGTTGGAAAACAACAAGCAGGTGTAAACATTTCACACACAATATAGGCTAAGCTAAAGTCACTCTCCAAGGACATGTTGTCATTGCAGAATAGAGCTGAAACACCCACCCTCTCCTCTAAAGATGTAGCTGCGGCGGCCTCTGATCCAAGTCATGTTCTCAAAGCCAAGTAGAGTGGAATCAACTCGCAGGCTGGCTCCTCTCTTCCAAATGCGACAGACATCACTTGGACAAACCCGAGAAACCAGGGGAACTGTGGGAAATAGCTCATTAATATAGAATAAGAAAGAAAAACTACACACCACTGTATTTAGCTAAATCCCCACGACATATCCTTTGGTTACACATACTGTTGTGTTAAGGTGATTGGGCATGGTAATAGTCAATTTGTCAATACATGGACCACATTGTAATCACCATAGACACAAAAATAGCTTACTCCAACTGGTGAACTCCCATTTCATTTCCATATAGAAATCCGGAGACTGGCGTGAAGGGAGAAATGTGTCGGTTACTTATGCCTGTCACATCTGACAGACGAGAGAGAATGTAGAACAAGGAGTGAGGAGATGTTCTAAAGTAAACCTTTCGAATCTTAGACAGCAACTCAGGCACCCCTCCTAGTGCCGTGGAGGCTTTGAGGTAGTCTCTGCGTTGAAGAACCAGCTGCACCATCTCTGGGTCTCCGGTGCTCACAGCTTCCTGCAGCACTGTTCACCAAAAGAGAAATATTTCAACGTACAAGCTTTAACTAATATCTTAAATAAAGTCAGTTCTTGAAGTCTTAAAATGTGAAAGCGATACTGCAATACAGCAGAGATAATAGATGGGATTTTTAAAAAGACATCCCATTAAGATGATTTGTAGACATGAGTAGCTGTGGTCAAACCACTCACAATACCACTAAAAGCATCAGCCAACCAATTTCGGGAAGGATAGCAGAATCATAAACGGGATTCCCGGTCAACAAATGCCATTTCTTAAGGTTCCTACCTGTCCAATTCTTGGCATTTTCTTTAGTTACTTGAGCACCATGTCTCAGAAGCACCCTTACGGATTCCAGGTGCCCAAGAGACACAGCCAAGTGGAGAGGTGTTCTTCCTCTGGGATCCTTGGCTTCGATCTCATTCTGCGGAAACAGAGAGAAGGTTTAAAAGCACTGTCCCACCATAGTGGGACAGTGTTTTTAAATTCTAGTGCAAACGGTAATACATTCTAAGATTTAAGTTGTTTATAAAATACAATAAAAAATTAAGATAATTAAGTCACATAAGGGATGCTCCTCGATTTGAGTCTGGGTTGTTGTTATGCTACAACAAAAATTATTTTTGGTTTGACAGTGCAGTACCGTATAATGCAATCGAGGAGTGTTCATACTTTTACTATCATTTGTCAAAGCCAATTCCAATTGATATGGAGGAGACCTGTTTGAATTCGCAGTAAAACAAATCTTAACCTCTTAATGAGATGCCTGGCCTACTACGAATAAAGAACATTATAGACCCTATAGTGCACGGAATTTGTAGCTTGGTTTCATAGACCGATTGAGCCGCTTCTGTAATTTATTCTAACTAGCTAGTCAAATGGTCACAAACCTGAGGTAGTTCGTTCTCCAATTTTCTGTAATCATTGTCCCATACCGAGGCATGCAATGGAAAGTTCACCCTAAAACATTCGCTGACATTATTTGTTGACATCTTCCTCTTTATGGAGGGGTTCTCTCAGTATAACACTGGCCAGCCCCTATTTACAGCCATAGGAAGACAGCACTACACCCTAACTATACTCAACAGAAAAAGCAACATCATTCATTGCCGTTATATGTTTTTAAAACGATGTCAAAATGTGCTAGCTATAGCCAACTTTTCAAAGCTTCCTCTAAATAAAACTTTTGAACGAGGAAGTGCCGAGACCACACAATTATTAATGTGGGGGTGTCTATAACAAAAAATATGGCAAGTTCCACTTATTAAACATATCCGATCTAGCCCCCTGACGATTTCACGTTATCAAATCATACAATTATTACAATGTGATGTGGCACTTTCCCCGCACATTCATTTTTTATTAAATAAATGTACCCCCATTGTTTATAGAGTAGTTAGTTCCACCGGGAGACCAAACCATTAAAATATGCAAATGGCGGTGAACATTATGTAAACACATTGCCAATCAACATCAAAAATATATTTTTTATTAACACATAATATATTAGAAAACATATGCATCGTATGAGATTGTTCTTGGTTTAATTAATCAGACAATTAAAGGATTCGCTTTTACTTTGCACGCAATAACGCATGTGCTGAATAGCTCGTGCCAAGAGGTGCGTTTGATTTCATAACCTCTTTAAATTGCTTAAGGTGGTGTTGGCGGGCCGTGGTGTTGGGGAGAGCAGGTACTATAGATTAGTGATATTGAGAGATGACATTGTCTATTCAATTAGTAAGGCGTTTTAAGAAATGTTTGCTTTGTGATCTTCCAATATCGATAGTTACATGTCGCCATTATCAGGCGCTCATGATTAAATAAATCGAACACACCCACTTGCGGTATGAAGGCTGGGGGTTGTACAGTGTAGTACAGTAGTACTACCTACCGGTGACTCACAGTCGCAGCTGCCACTTGATAGGCTCCGTTATGTGGTTAACTCGTCAGCTGCTACTTGCAACATTGGTAGCTAAGTTGTTGGCGAGCGGCGGGTAGTTGTATGGTTGTACAAGTCTTTCTGGATAGGTCTCTATGGTATTTCCGTTATGTACCGCAAATCTAGTAACATCAGACCGTTGTTCAGGATGTAAGTGGCTATCTGTGGCTGACACAGAAGACAAACGATTAGCTGAACAGGTTTAATAGCGAAACAACTTGTAACTTTATTGCCCCCTTTTCCTGAGCAAATTATGTCTAAACGTCTACGAAATAGTGACACTTGCGCTGATTGCAGTGTTCCCGGTAAGTGCCTAACACAGCTCTTATTATATTTTCTTTTGCTGTACCGTTACTTTAGCCGTTACCGTACATTACTTGACCTGATATTAATAAAAACGGGTTACTGTTAAGTACATAACCTGTACTTTACTGTACTTTATAATGCGTACCGTTCTGTATACACTATCGGTACAGTACGGTACCGTACGATACCGTAGGCTCCATACTGTACGGTACTGTAGTCTAATACTGTAAGATTAAAGTAATCAAATCACTCAAATCACCTTGCCCTCAGTATTTATAGATAATTGAGCATTAATTCAACATTTTGATTGGTAAATTGTTTTTTGCTTTACTTGACATTTTAAATTAATTTGTCAAAGTTCACTGAACTTAATGACTAAACTTTGTTAAACTTACAATATGATAAACCATTACAAAGTTGGACCAATCAAATGCATGAACTTCACTGAACAAGTTCTATCGTTTAGTTAAATCTGCTGCCTTGTTGGTAAATTGTATGGATCGTTTGTTGTAGATATGTGCCATAAACTGAAACACAATAGTGTTAGCCAAATGCTGTTCACATTAGGACACATATGGAATATTTATTCAGACTTATCTCCGAACTTCAATTTACACATGTTACATTCCTGTAGACCGAAAGGCAGAAGCATTCGCCCCAATGGAAATAAAATAATCTTAAAAATTACAAAATGAATGAGTATGTATGTCAGGATGTGACATGCGATTTGAGTTGTGGCATTGTCATTAGGGGAACAATACTAAATGTCGCTTTTTTATACTGGAATGACGTTATGTTTTTCATTGCACACAGGAAGCAAAACAGGACGCTCTGTGAACTGGCAAGGGCTTTGCATGCAGTGCAGACTTTCTATTGTGCTTTTAATCACATCAAATTTGAATCAAGGCCCTTTAAGCCTTTCCTTACTTGAGTAATGTTTAAAAACATTTTCAGTACCTGTTTCAGTACCAAATTGGTTGGTAGGCATAAACCATAAAATTCTTGGATGCCATCTGCTCTGGAGGACTGCTAGTCCATTCCACTAGCCAGTTGTTGTAGTGAATATTTTTAGAGTTTCAAGATGGGGTATTAATTTTAGCACAGCTTGTTGAGGAAGAGTAAACGCAGCTTGTAGTCAGCTTGTCAGCATTCAGTTCCCAGTGGCGTAGAAGGTGGACCAGGTGCTAAAAGCCACGAACAGTCCCTGCAGCTTTTCCTTTCACGCCTCAGCTGTCAATAAGGAGCCTTCATAATATAAAATACAATGTCTCCCTATTGTCTGATGATCAGTTAAATTATTAGATTACCAGAGCTTCGTGTAATCTATCTGTGCTGCCTGTAGACTATAGTCTTACATGAGCTGGGTTAAATAAGGTAGACCAGTGCTAAGTAGACATCTTAATTGTTTATTTTTGGTTACAGGTACCATTTCACAACAAGGTATTCTGAGCCTTAGTTCCATGACAGTGGCAAGGCAGTGCCTACAGTATGTACAACGTATACAGTATACGGAAAGCAACACGATAGCATCTGTTAGAAAAAAGGAAGCTGAGCTTGTAGCAAGAGGTTCTTGTTTCTTTTCACAGCCCATATATAGAACTGTTTGTCTCCCCTCTGCTGTTCCCCACTTTTTAAACCTGTTAGAGAAGTGAATGTTGTCATCTGTAGAATTGTAAAGCTATAATAATTGATTCTCTCAGTCTGAAGTTTGCACCTGTGTGCATGTGTGAAAGTGAAAGTAGGACTGGAGGGCCGCCACCTGTCACAAATCTAAACCATGTAATACATGAGAAAAGCCTAGCCGGAAGCTGTCAGAAGCACGGTTGTGATTAGGTGTCAGATAATATAATTAGCAAACTGAAATGTATTTAAAAAATGGAATCACCTTTTGTTGTGATGTTTTGCAACAATGTAATTGATTTGTGTGTTTTGTCTTTTTCCTTTACTGTTTCTCACACCGTCACTCCCCAGAGCCTCGCTGGGCCTCAGTCAACAGGGGTGTGCTGATTTGCGATGAGTGTTGTAGTGTTCATCAGAGCCTAGGCAGACACAGCTCTCAAGTCCGTCATCTGACACACACACCATGGCCCCCCACACAGCTACAGGTAAGTAAATGTTGCAGGAGCCCTATTCTAATGTGGCTTGTGTTACACTCCTGTGTGTGTGTGTGTGTGTGTGTGTGTGTGTGTGTGTGTGTGGACTATCTAATGAGATTACTTCTCTCAGAATATAAGGAGGATGCTAGATCCAGCCTTACCAGGACAGCTAGGATGTAATAGGTGCAGAGGGGCAGACAACATCTGTAGCACTGGCGCACTAGTAATAATAATATATATTTCCAAGAAAACTGAATATTGTATGCCTAAATGGTGTAAACAGCATAATTCCACCATGGTCATAATAAAGTCTTTATTTTTGCTAAGTCCCCATCCACTGAGAGAAACAACATTACACATGAAACTAATTTTTTGGGTGTAGAGACTATTCTCCTTTAGCAGCATGGAGTCTGTTGACCTTATCTTGCTTGCATTGTTATGGATTCTATCGCAGCCACTCAATCTATGGTCAAACCCAAGATATATATATATATATACATTGTGTAACTTCACTTTAATGTATTTTTCTCAGATGGTTAAAACATTATATAACAACGGTGCAAATTCAATATGGGAGCACTCTCTACTGGACCCTGCATCGTCGAAGCGCAAAGCCAACCCTCAGGACAAGTTGCAGTGAGTCAGACGTGATCACAATCAACATATATGTTTACTTGGCAAATGGAATTTTGTTTACATTACTGTCTGTACGTGTTTATACTGTATCTCCCCATATTTCATATTCGTTCCTTTTGTTTCTGTTCAAATTGCTACACTTGTCACCTGAAGCCCGAACAAAACAGAATTTATAAAGGCCAAGTATCAAATGTTAGCCTACGTCCATCATTTTCCTTGCCGAGACGAAGACAGCTCAAAGACCAAGGATTTAAGCAAGGTGAAGATGCATTACATTTTTGGTGTGTATAGTACTCTATATCCAGAGGGATTTAACCCTGCTTTCTCTCTCTCAGCAACTTCACTCAAGTGTACGCACTGGTAATCTAGAGACATGCTTAAGGTTGCTGTCGCTGGGAGCCCAAGCTAACTTTTTTCACCCAGTAAGGCTCATCCTTTTACTATGCATCTATTATTTCAGTAGATTGCCTCCTGTGCCGATATTAGCTGCGGTGTTATTACTTATCTTTTAGGAAAAGGGGAACACTCCGCTACATGTAGCAGCAAAGGCAGGCCAAGTATCTCAGGCTGAGCTGCTAACTGTTTATGGGGCAGACCCTGGAGCCCCTGACAGCGGTGGAAAAACTCCTGTTGACTATGCAAGGTTAGCCCCCCGACTTGCCTGTGTGAGCTTTAACCGTTTTTGAAACCATTATTTCTAGGTTCAGGTCTAATGAGCGCTATAATGCAGTCGAGGATTAGACCTCACAATTACAAGTTATTGCAGTTTTATACGGTGTCTCTTTGCAGGCAAGCTGGCCACAATGACTTGGCAGATAGGTTGGTAGAGATTCAATACGAGTTAACTGATCGACTTGCATTTTATCTATGTGGAAGAAAGGCAGGTAAGTGATCTGATATTCGAGCAACTGAGGTTATTTTTGTCATAATAGGATCATATTGAATAATAATGATAATAGTACAGATTTAATTAATGTTCATACATCTGCATTGCAAATAGGGTAATTCTATAATATAAATATGCATCTTTTTTTTCTCAGATCATAAAAATGGTCAGCACTTCATTGTGCCACAAATGGCTGACAGGTAAGACTGCTAAGATAAACTTTTAATGTACATACTGTAGTAAAACATAATTTAACAGGCAGTTCACCCTGCTTCCAAAATGTCATTGACCCAGCAAAGCCATGGTTGTGCTGTGACTATGTGAATCTCTCTTTTGGAACCTTCTGTTACATGATTTTTGGCGATAGCATCAGTTATCTATTTGAGTAATTGTAACAAATGGTACCAATCCTGGTGTTTTTTCTGTCCAAATAAGACTATTTGCATTTCTTTATTGCTACTTGTTAATGGATAAGAAACATGTAAGTATATGTCTGAATAGAATCTGATAATTATTGTATCTTTGTGCCACATGTACTTACCAGAGTTCTGATCTGTTTGTAGCAGTTTAGATTTATCAGAATTGGCAAAGGCTGCAAAGAAGAAACTGCAATCTGTAAGTGTAATTTAAAATTACTAATCTTGTAAAAACAATTTAACTTAATTTATAATTGACCAAGGACTTTCTTTAAAACAGCTTAGTAATCATTTATTCGAGGAGCTGGCTATGGATGTTTATGATGAGGTAGATCGGAGAGAAACCGATGCAGGTAAGGCCAGTAATCTGTATGCACAGTGTGTTCTCCTATTTAGAAATACTCCTTTGCCTGGACTAACTTCTGTTTGCCCTTTCTGTCAGTATGGCTGGCTACACAGAACCACAGCACACTAGTGACAGAGACAACTGTGGTGCCTTTCCTACCCGTGAACCCTGAGTATTCATCAACACGAAACCAGGCAAGTTACACTAGCCTCAGAGCAATGTTGTTGAACTGCATTACCGCTCATCCTGTTGATCCAATTTCTTAGAGCACTTATTGTATTAGTCCTCCTAAATATACACAGTATATCAACGTTTTCCATGTTTTTATATAGGGACGACAAAAACTTGCCAGATTTAACGCCCATGAATTTGCAACTCTTGTCATTGACATACTAAGTGACGCTAAGCGCAGACAGCAAGGGAATGCAGTAGCCAGTCCCAAAGGTCAGTAATTATGTCGCATTGCAAATTACTTATACGCCCTGAACCTGTCTTGCTTGTGAATGATCTCACAAGCAAGGGTTGCTATTTGTGTCTTATTTGCAGGTAATGTTGATCTCATCCTGAAGAGTGTGGATGACGCACAAGACAATGACCAGCCTGACTATGATAGTGTTGCTTCCGATGAAGACACAGATCAAGAGCAGCTCTCAAGCAAAGGAGATAGGACCAAGGTAAGTATTTAGGAATGAAGATCCAGTGAAGTAAAGTCCATTTTGTTGAAAGTATCCCCCAAAATAGTTCCCTCAAGTCTTGTCTGACATTGGGAATGCACATCATATACTTAAACTAATAAGAAGCTTCACAAACTACACTGAGCATACTGTACTTGGTGGACTGCTGCAATCCCCTAGGAAGTGACTGTTCGTAGCACCTGAAGAAGAAGCTTACATTTTGTCCCCAAAGGAAACAAAATACTTATTTTCAAACGTACCAAAAACATACAAACCTATACAGTTGCTGTGGCTTTACTGTCAATAACAGACATGCAAACAATTGGACGCTTTCCAGAGTGAGGTTTATTTCTGCCTACAGAGCCAGGATTCAGACCTCTCAGATGGGCCCATCACTATGCAGGAGTTCCTGGAGGTAAAAAAGGCACTCTCTGTCTCTGAAGCCAAAATTCAGCAGCTCATGAAGGTCAACAGCAACCTGAATGATGAGCTAAGGCTCGTGCAGAAAAAGGTATCCGCTGAGCTCCACCGTTAAGATCACTAACACCCAGGGTCGGACTGAGGGCGGGGGTCCCAGTGGTCCGCAGAGCTCCTCTTCCGATCAAGTGTGATCTTTGGAAAGCACAGTAATGAGGGCCTGGGCACCTGACCTGGAATGCTCTGTTTCATGGCAAGGCTGCTACGACAACTTGCTGATCCGCCCTCTGTTTGACAAGCATGTTAAAAAGGCAGTGGTGGCTGGAGAATGTTCTTAAAATGTTGTTTCATTTAAACGTTAAATGTTCTTTTTCTAGAACTGCATTTTCACTCCCCATCACATTAGGGAACCTTTTAACTTGAGCTTGAATAAATGACATGTTACTAACAAGCATGCTGTTAATAAGTGGCATGAAGTACAGTGGCTTTGCATCTTGTACTGTGTTTAGTGGCCGTTTGTAGTTCACCACATACTGTAGAATGGCTATTGGCTTTCAGATCCTTTTGACAATGTGAAATGACGAGGTGAAAATGTTGTTATATTTTCCTATGTGTCTGTTTTACACCATATATTACATATCTTCATTTGTTAACAGATTTACAGAATTTATTTGCGTTTGATATTACCTGAAAAATTCCAGATTTTATGATATATTTTTTAAATATTTTGAGATTGTGTAAATGTATGTATAAATTAGCTTTTTGTTAAATACTTATAGTGAGAGTTACAACCTGCTATACATTTCTGTGTTAAAAGACCATTGATTGGAGTTGGGAGAACATGCAGATTAATTTTTCATTAGATGCCCAAGACATTATTGGCACTCCTCTTTATGTAGACAATTCCATATATGGTTACACTGTGTGGGTTGGCATTTTTTAGTCTGATGGCTAAATTGCATCATGAGACCACATCCAGATTAGTAGCATCTTGGAATTTAAAATACAAGTAAGTTGGGGAAATAATTATTTGACAGAGGTTGGTGACATATTGTCAGTTTCAATTTGATCTTAAATGTCAAAATTAGAATTGGAATTTTCCTGATAAATTGCATGGCTCATATCCAATAATACTTCTGTGCTCATCTTTCTGGTCACATCTTTAACTTGAAGGTACACTCCTTGATTTGAGCCCAATGTCATTATGGTTGAAATCAGCATTACAAAAATATTTAGATTATCATCACTGTTGATAGAATATTCTATCCCCAGCACAAGACTGACACCCATCTCCACCCCTCCCCCAATATCTGAGAGCTCTCAACACAATTTAGGAGTCTACCTTTTTGCTTGCCTGTGCCTCTACCTTTTACTTATTTATCCTTCACTCTGCATTTTTCATTCAGAGGTCTACCCTTGATGGCATGTTGTTTCTGTGAACTTGGGTAGTTGACTATATTATAACCAGTCTCTCCAAAAGATAAGTGAAATGTTTCTATTTTATAAATGAGACACCTTATTGGATGTGATATATGGTAAAATGACCACACAAGGGTAGTTCTTGGGAGAGGTCTATTGCTTAACTCCACCTACTCCCTCTAGAGGACAGGAGCAGAATAACAACACATTCTAATCTAAATTAATTCAGTGTTTGATGTATTAATGATTCGACAGTTACAGTGCAAACAACTCTTGTTTACATACTTTAGGGTGTTTGTTCTCATTTCTAGGTTCATGGGGTAAAACTATAACTACCCTTGTCACTAGAAAATCATTGGTTCTCAGGGTAGATACTACACAGTATATGTCTGCAATGTGTACTGCTGTTTTACGCTGGCTTTAATGAGGCTCACTGTCAAACGTGGCAGAATGCTATGATGGTTAGTGTGATAACAGACTGTAAAACCTTTGATGTATCACGAGAGAAACCCTGCTAAGTGTGTATGCTATGAGGATACAGCACATACCGAACAGGAAGCTTGCTTTGCTGAGTGCCTCTCTATTGCTGACCCATCTTTTCCAGCTGCAATCTTTGCAAAATGAGAACAGCTCTCTCAGGCGGCAGGTCCCCTCCAATATCTATCAGGTCCCCAGTGGTTCAGAGTACCCTGACCCCTACAGCCCCGCACGCCGACAGTCTGCGCTGGCCAGTCGGCCTATGTCTATGTACGAGACTGGCTCAGGCCTGAAACCCTGCCTCCCTAAGGGAGAAGCTCCCTATCCAGAGGAAGGCATCCCTAGCTTACAAACCTTCCAACCTCATGTAAGTAAGACCTGCACCCTGCATTCCTTTGCCATTTCCTCTGCCTCTTCACGCTGTTTGCAAGCGCGCCGTCTTCCTCACAGGTTACATTCACTTAGTTGTCGTCATTACTGTCTGGTCCTCTGCTTTCCATGACAGCTATCAGATAGATCAAACAGTGTCATTTATATTCTCCATTATCCATAACTGGTGTTAACTGGGGCAGTGCTGCTGAAATGAGCCAGTGGGATGTACTGTGAAGGTCTGTACTGATGTTTGTTGAGCATTAAATCTTCTACACCAGTTCTGTTTTTTTATTTTGTACCGCATGACTAACAAGAACCTCTTTTTCTGTCATCCCATTACATCCTCCCCGTCAAACACATTCAGTGCCACTTAAAAGTTTGGATGCAGGTTTTGGAATTATGTAACAATTCAATTTGAAGCTGGCTGATAGAAGTGTGCAAATATCTCACCAAGGTAAAATGGCTATTATGAAGAATACATCTGCTTAGTTCGGGTTACTACATACTTACAAATATTATTTAATAGTTTTGATATATTTATTATTACAATACAATGAAGATAATCCAGTAAGTGTATCCATACTTTTGCCTTGTTACAGTACATAGTAGGTCCTGCAGTTATTATATTTTAGTTTGTTGGTGGGGGTTGGTATTTTAAAATGGATTATACCATGAGGTAAGGAAAGCTCTTTCAGCTTTGTATTTACATATATTTATTGGAGCACATATTGCTCAAATGTTTATTCAGGATGCATTTTGCATTTAGCACCTAATTCTTCAATCAAAAGATTGATGTAATGTTTTAATAAGCAAACCAGTGCAACGAGTCAAAGGCAATTGTTTTATCAAGCATTTCTAGACAGGGTCGCTTGTTAAGATGGAATCATACATTTTAATAGTGTACCAGGTAATAGCACATCTTCTCAACTCATCACATTCTAAATGATAAAGGAACTAAAGGTTGGGCCACTCATTTATAAGTCCTCTTAGCAGTCAAAGTAAATTCACACAAGCGGTGGGTTCATTTGCAGTTTGGACAGTGACTCACATACTACATGTACGTACATTTCCTAAAATAGCACTTGTTATATGCAGTACTCTACAGTATATGCAGTTCTAGAGTCTGAAGTGTGACTACATATGTATATGGGACTGCAGAAACTATTGAACTGGTGTTTTAGGGAATGTCATACTTTCCACTTGATGAACTGTGATTTGAACTCTGTCTTTAGAAGGAAAGGGGCGCTTTTGTGACCACCTCTTCATCCCTCCCCTCATTCCCATCCACCCTGTCTTGGTCGAAGGATGAAAGTACTGAAAAGGTTAAGTAACCCCTCATCTGGTCAGTGCTTTGTGGGAAGGGAAGGTCCACCGAGGAGCACTTTTCCGCAATTTCTTCCTTTCCTTTATCCTCTACTTATAGTCTGCTGCCCTGTTTAGCATGAGCCAACCCTCTGCTCCCTGGCTGCCTACGGTACGACTCTGATGCCTATACTATGTCCATAAGCACCAGCCTCATCGCCACATACTGTAGTACACACAAATGTGTGGCTTTGCTAATGCAGAAAATGTACATTGTTCTGAGGCATCTCACTGTTGCTCTCAATGCTGATGTTTTTATGGTTGTGCTATTTTGTTAAAGAGGCTTGTTGAGTATTGTTGACTGAAAGTAATGTCCTAGGTCAGTGGTTCTCAAACCTTTCAGCCCAAAATAACAGTGCCAGAGACCCGCTATCCCCAAAGGTGGTAGAAACATAACAGCCATGATATTATTTGATAATATTTTAATATAGGCTAGTAGCAGAATACATAATGTAGTGTATAAACTGTACTACTAACAATTATGGCTAAAATATGCTAATTATAATCTTTTTAAACAATATTTAATTTCTGAAAATCATCTTGTCATCATCTCTTTCCTCACGACCCCCACTTTGAGAACCACTGTCCTAGATGACTGTTATGAGCTTTCAGTGATTGTTGCATTTTAACTACTTATATTGGACTTAACAAATTGGGACCATGACCTCTTCCATTTCAGTAATAATT
>JAODOY010035568.1:0-21234 GCA_025399855.1 Forbesichthys papilliferus | reverse complement strand
CTTCTGGAGCTCCAAAGTGAACTATAACTCCGACTATTTCGGCCTAATGTCGGGAAGTTATGAGCCATTAAAAGCCCTACTTCTGGAGCTCCAAAGTGAACTATAACTCCGACTATTTCGGCCTAATGTCGGGAAGTTATGAGCCATCGTTGTATTGTATTATTTTCAATCACCATTTGGTAAATACATGTCTCTGAATATGTAGCCTACATGTGGTAGACACTTTCAACACTGGGATGTTGGTGAAATAAGCATTTAGTGACAAGTCTTAATACAGTATATTAGGCGGTACCCTAGAAGTGTACCTCCAGTGTTGCCCCTCCGGAGCAGGGCAGTTCCAGTACCTTGATGATGGATTTGGTTTTCTTCTTGATGCGGGGCAGCATCTTCTCAACAGTGGGGATGTGTGGAAGTTTCTTCAGCTCCTCCAACACAACAGCTGCTGCCTGCTTCTTGGCCATCTTTTTACTCTTGCCCTCGCCCTCACCGGAGAGCTCCCCCACAGTCACACGCACAGCAAAACTCTTTAAGTGGGGTGGGCCTGCCTCTTGCAACACCTGTAGGAGGCAGGGGCATCGAGGATGGAGACATAAAGCAGTGTTTGTCGCTTACAAGGCCATTATGACACATTCCCACACAAAAGGATCGGTAGGTACTTACATGGAATACGAAGCAAATAAGCTCAAAGGCACTACAACGATTTAAACGATATAATATGCCCGGTGAGCCCCGGGTTTTACTCGGGAACATTAAGAAAGGAACAACACATATATTGTGTTTCTGACCGGTATGCTATTCAAGAAGGTTATATACCTCAAAGTTGACAGGTAGGTTACGTTTAAGTGCAATTTCAAACACTTGACTAATTTCTGATTTGTTGAGGTTTTCCTCTTCAGGGTCTCCGTTCATCTGTCAGGTACAGAAGAGAACAGAGTGATTATGTTCCGTGAAGTCTTCTCTATTTAAAGAAGGGATATACGGTGTGGCGCTACTGTGGTGTGCCTGGCCGCTCTCACCATTGGTAGCTGGTGTAAAATAGGCTCCTTCTGCAGCACTGTCAAGGCCTTGCCAGCAGCGTCATGCTTCGCTAGCTGCCGCGTGCGGCCCTTGCCGTGGAAAAGCTGGCCTCCCACAGACAGCTCCATGTGATACAACAGGGGTGCCACTGGGGGGAAGGGGTAATAGTACCTGGACACAAATCACACATGATCTAAATCCAATCTAACGTTCTAACATAAGGCAGGGGAGATAATGACTTGGGCTTTAAGCACTAATGATGAGCTGACATCACAACAATGCTCTCACACAGAAACAAAGTAGAGGAGACTCACTGCTGCATAGTGCGTTGGTAAGGCCCAGGAGCCCTCATGTTGTAGTTAAAGTTTGGGGGTCTCATCCCCGGGTAGGGTTCAATGGGTTTATACATGGGCTTCTTCCCCAGCTTCAAACATAGCGTGTTCAGCTCCATGCTGTGTGTGATGCAGTCTGCTCAGAGGTAGTACACGAGACCAGGGTAAGCACACAGCCAAACTAGTGAACATGAGACGTCGCAGACGGTGCCCGTGGGCTCTTGCCTGTGTTGCGGGGTGTCCTGACACTTGGTTTGGGCAGCGTGGTCTCGGCCAGGGCCGACGCAGCAGCGGAATGCTGGGCTTTCTTGATGCTGGTCCCCTCGGCCTCCCACTGCTGATCTCCCAGCGCCAGGCGAACAGAGAAGATCTGGCACAACACAGGGGGGCAGGTGTCATCTGCCTAGCACGCACATCACAGCACAGCTGGGCTTGTCAACCTCCTCCACATACCTTCGAGTGAGCTGGTCCCTGCTCACAGAGCAGCTTATACTCGGGCTGAATCTTGTTGAAACGGGCTAACTCATTCACCAAACACATGGGGGTCTTCTCTTTAGGGTTTGCCATGTTAGATACTGCTAGGACAGATATACAGTCATAGTTAGGCACCATTGTTCATGGGCACAAATGTAAAGAGGAATTAAAGGGAGCAAGCCAACTACATTAACTAGAGTGCGTGCGTGAATTAGCGCGTCAGTCCTGTGCTGGCTGTGTCTCACCCAAAACAATTGTGGGTCAAGAAGGTGTGCCTTAAATATAAATATTACAACTACAGTGAGTTCAAACTACATTAGGAAGGTTTATTTGGCATTTCAATTTAAACATATATCTATGAGAATCCTAGCGTAAAGTTAATCAAGTCAGGAGTCAATAAAGGGAAGAATAAGCATGCAGCCTATGGAAAGCCATAAACCTGTGGTAGGAGTGTAGGGGGTGGCTGAGCCGGATCGCAGGGCAGAGCTCCTGAGGGGCTGGCAGGCACTCTCCGAGGGCAGGGTGCCTGAGCCGCAGGGAATACTGTAGCCAGGCTGAGGCAGACCCATCTGCAGTGGTGTAGCAGCAGCAGGCATGGGGCTACCTGGGCACTGGAACTGGAGCTGGGACATCCTTACTGGTCGGCTTGGGTCACACGATGGACGCCAACGTTTGAGATGTTCAGCTCAGCGGTGGTGAATGTCAAGAGAACTATGGATTGAAGAGATCACTCCGCCTAAAGGCCAAGGGTTTAAGAGAATCACAGAAGAAGGTTGGTGACATTCGGATGTAAAATAACCACAACATAATATAAATATTTATACATATTACAGTAGGCTTGATGGTTGTACTGTAACAACCACCTGGAAGCTACATCTTGTCATTCTTTGTCCAATGATAAAAAATACATAAAACAAATGATTAGACTCACTAGTTCTAGCTAACATAACAGTGTGTATTGTTGTGAGGTGTTTTTTTTAAACTACTTCCTTTAAACTACAATGTGCCTGTTAAATGTTTACATTCCACATATCTTAATTTGTAAATGTGTTCAAATTAACCAAATAAGGAAAAAAAAAATTACATTTGTGTAATATAAACTTATCAGCGAGTCACTCACTGATTAGTCTGTCTTATGTTGTGAAGATAAATTATGTATGTTCATCAGTTCTGTTCCATAAGTGATTCATATTTTATTTCATAACTAGTATAATTCATTCTGAAGAAGACCTGATTATTAAACATTTAGTTTACATACACAGGCGAATGAATAATGTCACTGGTATATTAAAAACTTTAACAGGTGGCTTGGTTTGAGCATAAATGGCACATTAACAAAACATTCATTTAGAGTAGGTTGACAGCATGTAACCTAGCCCAAACTGTGCTATTATCCTAGTGTTTGAATAAAGCTTAAGTAGCTATATATGTGAACATTAAAATAGACTATCAACAAACTAGTATGGTAAGGGATACCATGCCAACGTTTGTATTGCATACCATAGTAGTTGTACAATTAGCTGGCTGCAGTTTACAGTAAAAAACAGATGACAGTAAATGAATAAGATGAAAGACTAATATGTTAATGTTTTCCAAAATGATTATCTCTATAATTAACTAATATTCAAATTCCACACAATGTAGGCCACCGTGTGTCCAAGTAATCTGCAGCAATGCTATTAGCAAGGATGCTAGCAGTGTAAACTTCGACAAGTTAAATAGAACCGGTACGGTACAGTAACATCTCAAATTTTAAAAAAATAAGCCGCATAACATAGAAAGAAACATTCCATTAAAAAGCCCTGAAGCAACTTAAGAACTTAGTAGTTATGCGTTATATTTAATTTGCAAGACAGGTCTGATTGATTTGTACAACTAGCTAGATAGCAAGCTTGAGCACCGAAAATCAACTGGTCAAAATATACCTCACCTAACTCTTCTTTCCGTCAAGATTTTAGATACTCCATATGATGCGTTGCTTAAATGTTTTTTTGGTCCTCTTTAACTTAGTTTCAAGAAATATCTAGAGACATTTAATATCAAATGCAGGCGGTGAAGAGGTGAAAAGAAGGTAGACAAGGCAAACACTAAAGAGAATGGACCAATCTGGACTGCCAGTTCAGGAAGTTACGTCACTAGTCTATAATTTCACAAGCTCAAATAATTAAATATAAACACACCGTGACATTTTGTCTAGTCATTTATTTTTGGAATATCCATAATTCGAAAAGTGAAACTGCATTTGGAAATCAACCCTTGTCTTACAAATAAAAATAAAAATAATAAATGCACACAAACTACAACAAGCTTATTCTGCTAATAAATATAAAATACATGATTGATTCACTACAAAATATTGCTTATTTAATCTAGTAATTCATAATTCAAATGTATGATAAGAACAGTGAGTGAGCTGGTTAGAAGTGGTTTCAGTGGTTCTACAGGTTGTATGCCTGGCGAATATTGAGAGAGTCGCGAAGCATCAGGTCCCGTAGGCGCCACAGTGCATCTGCCATAGTGGTGTGGGCTCCTTTGCTTTTCAGCCAGTGAGTTGGCAGCCGGCTCTCCTGTTCTTTGGTCAAGTGCACGTCTCGCCTTTGTGCTGATGGAAACAAAACCATTCTTTTATAAGTCAAACAGCCTTTTACGGTAAAGGTTCAGACATGATACTCCTAAACAAAAAGAGCAAACAAAAATGAGACACGCCACCTTTGAGTGATTGGTCCCACTTGCTGATAGTGTTGGACTCTGAATTCAAGCCCTCGATATACTTGAGGTAGGCTTCGGAATGGAGGACCCTTTGCGTTTTAGGAGGTGGGGCCACAAACAGGGGAGCAGTAGGCTGTAGATGGGATGCTTGGCCCTGTCCTGGGTATGGGGGAGGAGCATGCTGCCCTGGGCTGAACATTCCAGGCTGAAATTAAGGAAAGCCATAGTGGTAGTGGCAGCATCATGACAACATTTGTCTAACATATGGCATGACTCCTCAGATTTGTTTTACATAAAAACGTAATTGTATTAAAAACCTGTTGCATGTAGTTTCCAGATGTGGGGCTTCCAGGCATTCCATTCATCCCAGCACCCATCATACCTGGTATAAAGGAATCATTTCTGGTATTTACAATAATCTAATTATTTAGTTATTTATTTCTACTACTATTGTGTGACACATTGAGTGTTTCCCCCCAATTTTTCTCAAAAATGTGTCAGTGGTTAGTTGACATTAAAAGGTATAGTCAGCTATTGCAAGCTAAATGTAAGCTAATACACTTGGTCAAATTCACCAAATACCTCCTCGCATTTCTTACTGTTCTCTGTGCGTGTTGAAAACATAATCTGATACTTCTACACAGCCCTGGCTCCGTAAATAGCAACATAAACAAAGTTGCGAACACCACTTGTGTCAGCAAAGCTGTAGCACTACACTTTGCTTCACAATGCATTTCGACGTGTGAGACGCCCCTGTGGAGGGCCGCGAAGCGATACAGTTTTGGTTTGAGCTCGAAAATAGCAAGAATGACTGACCTTCCTTTAACACATGCATTTAATGTGAGATGTGTAATGTGGTTTAATAATGTGTCAGCAGGTGTACAAAACAGTGAGTAGACGGTGAAGGTGGAGCCTGCTATGGCGACTACGTCAGAGTGCTGCCTGTACACAGGAGAACCCCTCCAGCAGGAGAGACGTGGATGTGTGGCTAGGACGGAGGTCCTTACCCGGGGGTTCCAGACATACCTGGCTGGAGAAGGTGAGGTGCCATTGGGGCCACACTCAACAAGCCCTCGTGGGGGCCCTGCAAGGGCATGTAAGGTGGGCCGTAAGGTGGGCCGTAAGGTCCCATCATGCCTTGGGAGAAGAGGTGAGGAGAGGACAACATATCCATGCATAAATGACATGCACTGACTAGGTCGCATGCACTAGCACCACAAACAAATGGTCAAAGACGACTGGATGAGACTGTCGCCTGGGAAATAAATCCCTGTTAAAAGCATCAATCAGGTGGCTCATGCAGTTGACGGCATGCAGGTTAAGACATGAAGGCAGTAATGACACAATGATAAATAGCAGCAAACACTGGCTTAAAGACTGCATACACGTGGCACTGGGATCTTGTGACAGCACACTGGTGCTGAGGGGTTACCTGCCCCATCCTGCCATGCCATGCTCTGCTTTATCATTCCCAAAGTGCTAGGCGAGGGCACCGCCCCCACCAGCAGCCCTACTGGGGTACCTGCTCTAGGGGAAGCCTGTTGCTGCACTGCCCTCTCGCGCTCCTGGTGCTCCACTATTTTGGCTGCCCGCTCTGCAACACAAGACAGCAGCAGTTGGATTACATATATAATGCACACAAATGTATGGATGTGGGGCAAGAGACAAATAGTATCCCTTAAAGGTGGTTAAGGTGTTGCTCAAATAAACCCTTATACCAGGCAGGTTCAATGCTATGTACAGCACACACACTAAAACAGCATATGCTGCAAATAGTGTATTTTAATACGCAGTGTGCTGCATATGCAAGTGCTTACAGTGCGTTTATTAGAACACAGCAACCTCACCAAGTCAGAATAATCGGAGCCCTTCTTCTAACACAGGTGAAGCCTGAGCTCACCTTCATACTCAGCTTTCTTGGTGCCCTCCAGGTTCCTCCACTCGGTGCCCACCAGGCGGCTCAGCTCGCCGAAGGAGAAGTCTGGGTGCCGGGCCTTGATGATGGAGCGCATCTCGCTGCTGAACAGGATGTAGCCGCTCATGTTGATCTTCCTCTTGGCGCCCTCCTTCTTGGACAGGCCCTTCACCCTGGGGGTCACCTAAGGGTCACAAGGCTGACAGTGTCAGGCATCTCATGCACGGGGTGAGAAGACTAGGCTAGAGCTAGGGGACGGGGCTAGTGTTAAACCTGAGAGGGGGTGTATGGCATGACTTCCAGCTCGCTGGCCAGGACGCTCTGCATCTGAGGCATGGAGGGGGTCTCGGGGGCATCCTCGTCCTCCTCCAAGTCATCCACGTCCTCACTCTCCTCCATGTCTGCCAGCTTCAGCTCCAGCTCTTCGATCTTCTTATTCAGCAGCGGGGATGCTTCCTTCTGGGGCACCATGGGCTTCCTAAGGGGGGAAGGGGGGGGGGGGGGCATTGTCTGTATGTGTAATTCCAGGGGGTGTAATTCCGGGGCGACGCTAGTGCAGTGCTTTATTTACTCATTTAAATTGTCCCATTCATTTTAAGCAGTAACTAAAGCCTACTTATTTAACAGATTGACAAGACCTGCAGTCACAGTCACGTCGTGCCCAAACTGATTCCTCTGTATACATTTAAGGACCGACATTTGAACTATGTAGTTGGTCGCCGCGCATGTCAATCAAAATTGTGTCAAGTAGGCAGTTAGCCAACGCTGTGTCTCAAACTTTACGCACGTAGAGGCTGGCTCTGCTAGACGTGTGAGAAGAGAAGTAGCTGAGGCTGAGCCACTCTAACCTGAAATAATACAGCTCATCCTCCACCACCTTGGCAGAGGGCGAGAAGCGCTTCACGCCCTTGAACTTCTTCATTTGCCTCTCGCTCTCGATGTAGCGGCTCTCGCACAGCAGCATGTCCTCCTCAGGCACCTCGGTAGGCCGACAAGATATGTAGTCCTTGAAAGAGGACACCATGCATTTGCCTGGAGAGAGAAGAAAATAACACGGGTTGGAAGCTGTAATGTTAATTAAAGGTGGTCTATATACACAATGTTTGAAACATTCATATAGCAGCAAAGAACTATTTTCTATGTAAAGCCATAATGGAGCAGAGAATGACATCACACTCAGTAGAGTGTCTCTGTCATGCTTACATAGCCAGGATGGCCGTGCATGCATGTTATGGCCCTTTCCCACGGCACAGCCAGCCCAGCGCGGTTGAACGTTTCATTTCTATTACAAACGGGCTTCCCGCTTGAAGGTGTGTCTTTAACTGATGACGTGCTTATCTTGATTCAAAAAAGTTTAAAAATAGTGGCCTTTTTTTTTTTTTTTTTGAAAGGATCATTTTATAAAAAAAATAGTGGCCTCTTTAACGCACTCTTTATTAGTGCACTGTCCAATAGTGGCAGCGATTTGTCAACATGGGTTTTCAGGCTACTAGGCAATATTTTACTTGCCATTGTAACAATATCCACAGACGACTGGTGACTATGCCTGACTGCACATTAGGATATATTCGTATTAGGGATGTCACGAGAACCGATACTTCGGTACCAAGTTGATGCCAGAATTATGAAAACCTTCTGGTATTCGTTTTTGTAGGTACCGGAAATCCAAACAAACTGCGTGTGGCTGCAGCTCCGCATCAAATCGACACACACACACAAAGAAAACAGTGAGTAGCCTACTTTGCGTTCCACGCAGATGATCAGAGAATAATATTCAGAAAAATCAGTATGCAAATAGTTCGAATTTTCCAGCATAGCTTTACCTAGTATAAAGTAAACAGTTCCGCTATTGTCATGTGACATGCTGTGATTAGTTTTAACCTATTTAATGGCCTGGCGAAAGTGAAACAAAATCAGCATTAAAGTGAATAAAATACAGGCATGTCACATTTTTGCATTGTGACTGTATCGTGTACTACCCAAATTTGAGTTTTGAGATTTAAGGAATTTCACTGGTATTGGTATCGACTACAACATATGAGTGAGTTCCTGGCTGTTATCTCTCATACGTTTAGCGTACACTCCAATCATTGCGAGTAGCCTACACGATCGATATTCAAATAAGATAACCTCTATATAATAGCCTAATAGCTTAGGTTTGTGTGTCGCACCAACTTTCTCTGTCAGCCCCACTAGAATTGCATTAATGAAATGATGATGAAGCCTGTAACACAGTGGCTCACTTGGAGGCGGGCTGGCTCACTTTGGCCCCACTCCAGAACAGGCCCATCACGGTACGACTTGGCATGGTTAAACTGGTAATGGAAACACAAATGAACGCTACGCGGCTTGACGCGGCCAAAGGTGCCAGAGGAAAAGCCCCATTAGTGCGTGTGTGTGTGGCCCACAAAGCATTTGTTTTTGCTTGAGATGCTGGTGAGCTTAGTGTGCCATCTACTGATGGAAAGGGATATAGATCTGTACAGCTGAGCGCTATGTATATTCTATAAAAGGTACACTCTTGGGTTGTAAATGACAACTTCATGGTACTTCAAAGAGAGAGAGAGAGGAGGGAGAGAGGAACTGCTCTCTGGAGGGAGGATTTGAGGATAATAATTCACATGCCAGAAGAGCGTTTTTGCAACACTGGTTACAGGCACACGTGTTTCTTTTAGAAGAATTTGGGCAGTACCTAAGACACAAGTCATGGGCAGGGTTTCCTCCAGATTACTCAGGAACACCTCTCGCTTGTAGAACATCTTTGTAGGCTCATGTTCTGTTTCCTCTGGGTGGATAAAGATTGGCCCGAAGAAAAATGTTTCTCCATTCTGCACCCACAGCTTCTCGACCCTATAGCAGAATCAGAAATATACACTGGTTTTTTATTTGACATTTTACAACAATGTTGCCAAGCACATGCACAGAACAAAAACACACATAAAAGTGAAAACTATAGTGAATAAGTAAATGTGCATTTCATTAATGCTGATAATTCCACTGAAAGACCTACCTGGCAACACGAGGTTTTGACAGACCATGTGACTGGATGTAAACGCAGTCTCCAACCTTCAGCCACATATTTTTGTAGCACAGCTGCTCATAGTACTGACAGCCAGGTCCAGCTCCACTCATCTCCACAGGAACATCCTCTCTTTCCTAGCACAAATGCACTAGGTATCACGTTTTTCTTTTGTCTCTGTTCCTGACGCCAGACACTTTCTAAGCTAAAAACATCTTCATTTGCGTGCATGCTGGTGATAACTTGTCACAACATGCTTCATACTTTTGTGAGACTAATCTCATTATGTGCCATTTCATTTCAGGCAAAACCTTGTACATTCAAGCCACAGCAGGATGCTGACAAATAACTGATGTATACTTGTATATTAAAACAGACAGCTGTAGTATGTAGGGATTGGATTTCCTTGAGTGTCACTATCAATATACCAAAACTGTAGAACTCCAAAATATTTAGAGGACGAAAGATCATAGGATGATCAATAAACCTAGTATATTGCTACATCACTATGAAGTATAACCAACAGCTAACCCAAAGAGCTGCATTAAGCACATATGATTGGTTTCCTCCCACCTTGTCAACAAAGCTGTTTGCATCTGTCTCAGCCACCGTCATGCGTTTCTCCTGATCAGGCTTGGCAAACATGGATGCCACCCGGACCACTGCCAACGGCAGGTCGCGTGAGCTCAGGCGGACGCAGCCAGCGGGCATGGCCCACACCTTGATCTTCTTGAAGGACTTGTTGCGGGCAGAGTAGCGGGATTCACACACAAAGACGTCCTCTGCTTTATAGCCGTCGGGCTGAAGCTTGAAGTAATCCTACAGAACACCGGAGAAAGCCAGGCGTTTTGGAGGTGGTTTATAAAGTTGGAGGGCTGTTTGTATTGTGGGGAAGTGGCTCATTTAACTAGATTAACCAAACTACACTGTCATCTGAAGTAAGACCAGCTACATACAGCCTATGCTCTCATTTAGTTGCTGATTTAACCGGTTCATTTATAAATATTTGATGTTAAATTAATACATATGCTCTGTGAATGTAATTTATGTAAACAAAGACTCTTCAAGCAGACTAGTCGCTACGCATTTCTTTCTATAAATGTCTTACCTTCACAAACAGAACCATGCATTTGCCCAGTACTTTGCTAATTGGCACTTTGTTGTAGTAGTCACTCTTGAAGACCTCTTTCTCCAGGAACTTGCGTGTAGCCAGGTGGAAAGTCTCACTGGGTCTGTAGAACCAGCAGCCATACAGCCACTTCTCACCTTTTCACATAAAGACACACCATTACATTTGTCTGTATAGATTGAATACCAGCGTTATATAACCATTGGTGGCATTGGGTGCTATAGGTAGGATTTAGAGCTATACATTTAGTAGTGTCATTTCTTAGAAACGCCAGACATCTGTCAGTTATCATTCAGTTGGAGAAATGCTGTGATAATATGTGCATGGTTAGTGGCACCTCCCTACTTACAGAAAGTTCATTTAGAGTTTACACCACACCCCTTTTCCCTGATTGGTCCAGCAAATCTACCTTGCCTGTCAATCACATGAATACGCGCACATACGCAGCTACAACAGGATTGTCGATGGGCTTCACAGGAGTGAGGGTATGGACTGTTGACTGACAAAATCATGCTCTTTCATTGTTGCAACTCTCAAATCTTAACAGCTTTTTCAGCTTTTAACAGCTTAAAAGGGACACGTGTCTGAAATGACCCCTATGGTTGAAGTGGTACAAAAGCCATTGCATTCCCCTCTACCCCTCCCCATAGAGCCACCAACACATTAAGCTAGAACTACACCGCAGCGATTTTCGCTCCTGTGTGGGAGTGACTGCTTATCAACAGAAATCGCCAGGTCGCAGGTTGACTGTTGTAGCCGCTGCTAACCCCACTTTTTTTTCCTAGCGATTCAAATTTTGACACCTTCCTTAGGTGAAGGAAATCGCTAGTGTTTCCACCAATCAGAATCTAGGAAAAGGCTTTTCAGGTTTTCTTGCGGAGTAATATCAATATAAAAAACCCCCACAAAACCCTAATAACGCTGAGAACATTTTTCTTTTTTTAGCAGCCCCAAAACAAGTAAACTGTTTAGTGTTTGCATTTCAACATGATACCTCCAAATCACAGCAAATGGATGAATATGTGCCGTGTTGCTCTCCTGTTTACGTTTCCTATGACTCTTTAGTCTTTTCTTAATTTAATTTTAAATTAACAAAAGGCATAGAAAGGCTAACGTTTGATAATGCAAGCAATAGGCTACTATATTTTGGTGTCAGTGTTGTGGTTCACTCTTTACTAGCTGTCAGTTATAGCCCCGCAACTTCCCGACTCAGAAGGTAGCTGAAAGAGCGTCCTCGAACGAGCGTGCGCTTGTGCGTGGGACATGCAAAATCGCGACGATGCAACCATTGCGACCATTAAATAGGCTGTTGCTAGAAGACACCCAGTCGCTTGTCCACGCCTTGGTGCAGTTCCAGCTGTATATATGGCTGTGTTTCATATATGTAGTTAGTAGGGGAACAACTACATCACTAGAATGACCTGTACAGACAGTCCGTGATATTTAGAGATGTGTACCCGTCTGGTCCTCCCACAGCCGCTCGATGCAGACGATGTGTGGTTGGAGGCTGGGCTCAGCAGGCTGCACGTACACACAGTCTCCCACACGGTACGTGTGGTTCTCAAAGCAGCAGTCCTGGCTGTACATACGCTCTGGTCCTGTCTGCCATGCCTCACCCTTCTCCCCATCTGGGACACACACAAGCTTGTCAATAGCATGGCTCTCCTGTCATATACAACGCGCACGTGCGCACACACACACAAGCTTGTCAATGGCATGACTCTCCTGTCAATTACAACACACACACGCACACACACACACACACTAGCTTGTCAATGGCATGACTTTCCTGTCATACAGAAACACACACACGTACATACTAGTGTTTGCCAATGTCTACAGTAAGACATTATGGTACATAGAAAACATGTCACAGTAGGTGACAGCAAAGTGAGTGAGCACGAGCAGTAGGCCATTTTGTCGTTTTGTTTTGCTTTTAGCATTACGTTAGCATAATGCATTGATTGCATTGCCAGATGGAGAGATGTGTGATAGATGTACACAGATTGACAGCTAGGGCTCGAGTGTATCTGCATCTGCGTGCATGTGTTTTTGAGAGAGAGAGAGGGGAAGAGAAGTAAAGGTGAATCTGATCACAGCAATTTGGCAAGCTTTTAATGTAATGCTTATACTAGATATTATTTGTCTGAACGCTGCTTTGACAATTTTATTTATCTTAATAACAATGCCTGTGAAACATTGTTATGGCTGTCAGCCATTGGCGATGGCATCGTCTATCGGCCCAACACCAGTAAAAACACACACACACACACACACACACACACACACACACACACACGTGCACACCTTTGGTGTCCTCTTCTGGTTTCAGCTTGTCCTCCTCCAGTTCTCGGGGGTACTTGTCCCTCTTCTCCTGCTCCACGTCGCTGTGCAGGTGCTTGGCTGTGTAGTTGAGGGCAGGGGACATGAGGATCTCCCCGTTCTTGCACACCTCGTCCCTGATCTTGATGAAGAACTGCTGCAGCTCCACCGCGTCCTCAAAGATCTCCGAGTCGGTCCTGCACATCAAGCCTTTATTTAGCCAGCAGTGAACACATCTAACTCAGGAAGTGGTACGTGCAGATCTCCATTTGTAAATAGCCTTCAGTGTTAATAGAACAAAACTATGGGATAGGTCAAATGATCTGATTGGGAAATTACATCACAGACCCAATAAATGCAGCAGGATTTATGGAGTTTTGCACTAGTCACTTTGATGAAAGAAGTTGTTAAGAGAAAATACAAATAAAATTGTGGCTTCGATCTATAAAACAAGTTGCAATTATTATTTGTCATTAGCCAGTGTTCAACAGTCACAAGCGTATAGAGTGCCATCTCCTGGCCGTATCTGGTATGGCAGTACAGGGTGCAGGAGCATGCAGACAAGGAACTAGATGGCTGCGTACCTGTGCAGCCTCCTGGCCTTCTCCAGCACCTCAAACATGTGCTCCTGGAAGACGTCCAGGCGACGGTAGCGGCCCCGCTCCACGTTCAGCCGGAGCACATCCAGGTTAAGCGCGGGTCTGTCGGGCTCGGCTGGGTCGGCCGCGAGGATCTCGGCCAGCGAGTCGCTGTAGCAGCGGCCCTCCTCATCCTGGTGGGCCAGCACGGACAGTAGCAGGCTCCGGACCAGGTCCCGCACCAGCTGGGCCACGGGGGGCGCCCCCGAGTCCTCCCCGCCCTCCTGCTGGCGCCGGGTGGCCAGCAGCACGCGGTGCAGCACCAGGGCGTCGCGGTAGATTAGCGACTCTGGCTCGTTGTAGGTGCAGGCGTTGTTGAACATCAGGGCGAAGTCCTCCACCAGCGCCTCCACATCCTGGTAGCGGCCCGACGCCATGTGGCTGCGCAGGCGCTCCATGTCCAGCGGCCGCTTGATGGTGGCGTAGTAGTCGGGCAGCTCGGCGCGCGACGGCAGCCGCAGGAAGATGGTGCTGAGGCGCCGGCCGCGGCGGTCCGTGAAGTTGCGCACAGCGTCGTACAGCTCGTTGAGCCGCTGCTGCAGAGGGGTGACGTACTTGGACTTCTTGGGAGAGACGCCCGGCTTTCCTGGGCGGGGAGGGGGAGGGGGGGATTAAATAGGGCGAGCTGCAGCCGGCACAACAAACCGCCAAACACATGGCCGAGGGACGGCAACACCTACTGAGTTTCAGCTTTGGGGAGCCCACATCTTGCTCCTCAGGAGGGGGCCCTAGCTCCTTGCGCTTGTCTTTCAAAATGTTCTCCAGGATATCAGCATCATTATACACCTACGTATGGACACAACATGTAACAGCGCAATATGCTTAGTTTGAAGTTAAACATTTGATTAACTGGGTTCATTCAGAGACAAACTGAGGAGGAGTCTACTTTGTATAGATGTCCCACCTGAGAGCCCTCCTCGTTGTAGTGGCGCGCGTTACGGAACATCAGCTTCAGGTCGTTCATCAGGGCGTCCTCCGTGGCGTAGCGCTCGGCGCGGATATTGTGCTCAATGGTCTTCAGGTCCATGGGCTCCAGGATGACCTTGTAGTAGTCGGGGTAGTCCTTCTTCGACGGCTTCACCATGAACAGCTCACACAGGCGGCGGCTGGTGCCTGCCTCTCGGGCCTCCGTCATGCAGGCATACAGGGCCTTCATTCGGTTCTTCTTGAAGTTCTTCTTGTGGCTTGAACAGGACACGTGTGAATAGCGGGTTGCCGTAGCAACACGGGGTGCAAAAATTATAAAAATTATAATGGAAAATACTACGTGGAGAGTCAAATGTGATTTCTCTAAACAGGAGAATAAAGAAAAAGACACCTTTTTCTCTTGGCGCTGCCTGTGTCAGAAGAAAGTATACTGTCTCCATCCTCATCATCTCTTCTAAGAAGTTCCCTCTTTCTTATCTGAAAATTAAAACAGCCATATTATACACAATTGTAGGACTCCATTAATGAGAGCAGAGTTTGACCCTATGACATAAATGACCTGCAGAATCTGCTGAAGTCTAATGGCTCGCTTGTAAATACTGGAGTTGGGCATGTTGTAGCGCTTGGCGTTCTCAAACATTAAATGAAGATCAGCATCCATCTGCTCCACACTGTCATATTCACCATTCTTCATCTTCTCCCTAGAGAGAAGCAACATGTTAGAGATCCACACATACCATGTCGCATCGCCTAGCCAACGGGACCAGGGAGATGCCGGGTTCTTCTCACCTGATTTGAAGTAAGCAGATGGGCTGTTTGATCTGCTGGTAGTAGTCGGGATATTCCCTGCGGGAGGGTAGCTGCATGAAGGGCTCGGAGAGGAGCTGGCCCTGGCTGTTCCTGCCACCCCTCACGGCCTCGTACAGCTGGAAGACAGGGCTGCTCATGTCCATGCTGGAATTCAGACGCTCAGCCTCCGACTCTCCTTCGTCGTAGCGCACAGAGCCTGCAGACAAGCACCGTCCGTTACCTACTGACTACTAACACTAACGGCAGAAGAGTCTCTCCATACTGCGCCAATGCTCACCAGTGAGAGCAGGGTCATCTTCACTCTCTGAGCCGTATTGGAGAGTCATGGTGATAGCAGAGAGTCGGTCACCTTGAGCGGACCTGCGATTTCTTAAGAAGGAACATGAGGTCATGTCTCCCGAAGGCGACTGCTAAACATTAGAACGTCATAGAAGCACAATGACACCCGCAGTACCTGATGCGAAGACTGGATTTAGTGGGCTCGGCATGTTCAAGATCAGTCTTCCGCTGGATGAAGACTTTTTTGATGGTGTTAGCATCCTACACGGTTGATAGATGATGTCAAAAATACAAACTAATTTAGGTTAATGTGTGTTACGAGAGGAGCTGTAAATGAAAGGTGTGGAAGTACCTTAAAAACCTGAGATCCAGGTTCATTGTATGTTTTAGCATTTTTGGTCAGAAGGTCAATGTCCTTGGCCATGGCGTGGACACTTTTATAGTACCCAATCTATTCAAAGCAAAGCATGTTCAAAAAACATTCCCCAACCAGAATAAAAAGGCATGTGTAAAAACAACAGCAGCAGTATGTCAGGCTAAGTATTGAACTTCTTACCTGTATTCTTTGAGCTATGGCTCTCAGATCAATGGGTTCCTTAATAACAGCATAGTAGTCTGGGTAATGCTATGAAAAGATGTGAAGACAGAAAAACAAATTAATATATATGCCATTTGCTATAGCAAACAGCATAGCTACCGTTTTGTTTTGAGAAAGGTGAGTTAAAACTAGGGCTGGGTGATATGGACCAAAAACAATATCCCTATATATTTAGGTTGAATACCGATACACGATATATATCGGTATTTTCTATAAAGTGGGCTAAATGTTCAGGCAATAGAAAAAACCAGGAAACCCCCCAAGCGACATTAATTGACATATGTGAGCTTTCTCTGGTGTCTCTGCCCCTTTGACACTGTGAATGCATTAAGTGCAAGCATGGAGGGAGAGTCATGAATAAATGCATAATATAACTATATTGATATAAACAATATAGTCTAATTTTATATCTCTTTTGAAAAAATTTCGATATACCAATATATACACCGGTATATCGCCCAGTCTTAGTTAAAACCAAGTGTGGACAATACTTAAAGTGTAACTGCACTAACCAGTGCAGATCCGAGCGCACCAATTAAAAACAGTTGTCATTTAAACTGCACCCTAAACAGTGTTTTTTGTAGTAATACAATTCATCTGTGATGATGAGGCACATCCATGCTGATGTTAATATTGACAAAAATCCTGTTTTTTAAAACAGAATGTTATGTGCTGAAAATAGAACAACACGTCAGTCATCTCCATTAAAAATCACCCCAGGACCTGTCTGGTTTTCAACGGTACACTTACGCTCATGTCATCAAATTAAAATATTAATGTTGACGTTAATGGGTGTTTCCCTCTTAGCCCCTCCCCTCATTCAGGTCATTGACACATTTTTTCAAAGTGGGTGGGTGGAGTCAGGCTCAGCCCTTGGGTGCAGTTACCCTTTAAAGTGATATGCATTGGACTAATATTCCATAGATAGTAATAGTTAATGTGAGGGCTAACTCTTACCACTTTGGAAGGAAGTTTCTGAAAGAGTTCACTAATAAGATGTCCTGAGGGGTCGGTGTGGGACACAATAGCTTCCAAGAGCTGCTCCAAGACCTCCTTCAGACAGCTCACTGATGTCTGACAAGTTAACCATACAGAGATGTGTTCACTGCCAGAGCAGTCTACAAACTTAACACTAACACATGGCAGCATTGACAGTAATGTGCCAGCTGATTTACCTCATCTTCGGCAGCAATCCCTGGAGTATCAAGTAAATCATCACCATCACCATCTTCATCGTCTTCATCGCCATCCCCAGGTTGAACAAACTCAGTCCTGGTTTGCACAAATATCTCCCACAGCCTGCATGCAGCCTGATACTCTGCACTTTCCACCTATAAAGTGAAATAAATACAACATTCTAAGAAATTAATGATTTCAATGTCCTTGATGTTCAGATACCCTTAACAAATCTATGTACATTATTACTATTAAGAAAAGTTGTCTATTTTAACACTTAACTTTTGTATGTATTTTCATATTCCCATGTAATCTACCAATGTATTAACAGCTCATGTTTGTGTTGTAGCACCAGAAACACACATTTATTATCTACAAATAACAGAAAAAAAATGTAAACTGGAAATAAAAAAGAATATATTAGATTATAGGGCATTTTTGACTATATTGTTTTTGCCATTGGTAGCCTCTCATTTGGATTACCAACAATACAACAATAACAATACAACTACAATGGTAGAGCTAGGCTAATCATTTCACCCACTTTATAATATGACTTGGCATTACTGAACATGAGATGGAAATCAGATGAAAGCTGCCCCACATCCTGATAATCCTCAGATTTAAACTTCTGTTGGATCTTTGTCATATCAATAGGCTGGGACACCACCTCATAATAGTCAGGTTGATTCCTGAAAAAAAAAAAAAAAAAAAATGGGGCTAGCCAAACAAATGACATAGATACGTTATGCTTGAAACACGCATAGAGGCACACATACCTTCTTTTTGGTACCCTGGCGAAAAATTCAGACAGTTGCCTTCCTTGATCATCCTTGTGATCCCTGACAGTGTTATACAGCTCGTGGCATACAGCAATCTTGGGTGAAAAAGCATTAACTCATTCAGTAGAATGTAACAAAGGTATAGATAATGACAAACGATACATTCGTTGCATTAACTGAAACACCTACAAATAGCTGGGGACACATTGTATAAATCATTTTACCGGGTCTACTGCCGGAGCAGTGGAGCTTCTCCTCCTTTTCCTAACACTTCCAGGAGTAGAGGAGGAGGCATCATCAAAGTCTCCCCCGCCACTAACACTACTGGATGGGGAAGTTGCTCTTCTCCTCTTGGAACTCATTGACATACAGTAACGTAGCTGGCTAATTTGCCAACAAGCGACTGTCAGCTAAAGATACAGAAAAATACTAAAATGAGCTGCTCTATATTAATCCGTTTACGATTGTTGCATATGATGTGTAGAACGGCACACGTACACAACTGTTAATGCTTATTTTTGTAACACTACATGTGTTAATACTGCTAACAGGTTACAATTAGCATTATGGTTAGAACAAAGCAAAACAGGCGCCGCACGTTAGCTACTTTCCAAATAATCAGACAAAGCTACCTTGAATTATTCACAAAATACACATTAAATAACCACTGAAACGCTCACAGAATTTTCCGGCTTAACCTGATATTTACCCAACTTTTCTATATTCCCTGAGCAAAAAATGTGTACTTGCTAGCTAGCTATATTTGAAAACTTCTGGCCGGAAGTTGTGATTCTGTTTTTTGTTAGTAACGGAGAAATGCAAATCTTTCAGTTTTACTGCCACCTCCAGGGTAGTCCTGGTAATGCGCTTTAGCTAACACCCTCGTATCCGGTTGTAGTAATCTATATTGAAACGTTCTTCAATCACCAATAATGTGTGCCTTCATTTACTTGATAATCTCACACATAGGGTATAGCAAAGCTTTAATTGTGCTCAATGCATAATAAGGATAATAACAACACAATTGTATTGTTTGTCAAATAAAGACCAGTGTTTTTTTTTGTTCTCAATTCAGTCCCCCTCACTGACTGCACGCCTGTTTCGCAATCTTGGGTGCAAATGAAAAGATCAATATAAGGTTTTGTATACACATAATCAGCATATTCTAAAGCGTCAATTCACGTGGCTAACATAACCGACTATATGTTTGACTATGGGAGACAGGTTTGCTGAAGACGTGAAGCAAAACGGCGTGATGTTGGAGGACTGCGCTTCGTTTATGGGTTCCTTAACATCCTTGACGTCAAAAGAAGAGGTCTGATCCAGTGCTGCGCACAAACTCATCTGTCAAATTCACACCGAGAGAGAAGCGGAAGATCTGTCACATCGTCATTCAGGTATGTTTTCATGTTCATACTTCGCTTAGGTGTAGGCTACAATTAACCTTTTAATTGTATAATTAAAATAATCTGCATAAATCCTAATTCATAAATTGCGAATTGGTAGGCTTCTACCCCAGTTTGACTGCCTGTACCCTTGAACGCTGCTAAACTGCACTGCCTATCTTCTTGGATAAGGTTGCATCATTAGGCTACAACCTAATAAATAGCCTACCATATCCTATGGCTATGTCTACCATTAGAGCCGATATTGATCAAATCACAGGTAAATGTAGCCTATCGTAATATTAGCATTTACGTTCAAACCCGTGACAATGCAAATCTGTCTGGTCTAACTTGATTTAGGCTATGCCTCAATTTTCTCTGATTTGAATCTTGTATTTAATTTCGATGGTATGTATGGTAGGGTCATCTGTTTAAGATGCGAACAGATGGCTTGTTTCCAATAGTTCCCTCATTGCCTGATTGCTGAAGAATAAGGACAGCATATTCTGTTGCAAAAACCATGCCTCTGCTGACCATGCTGATTGTGAATTATGGTTAATTCATGACTATTTTATGTTATTAAAATGACAATATGTTGTATGTGTACGATGCTGCATTGTAGGCTGTTGTCCAGTGTATTTCTTCATGTGATTTTATTTTATTCATATAATTAGAACATTAGCCTATACCTGCCTGATAAAGATGTCCCTTCACATGGTTTCTGAGAGGAAATAAGACGACTTTATACATTTTGAAGCAGTGTAGTTAAGTTGTCTGGTGCTCATCATAGGATCAACCATAGCCGGTGTTATTGAAATAAAAGCATATTTACCTAGACGTTGGAAATCCATAATCTCATGGCTGAAGGTTTTATGTAACAGTCACATTGGCCTGCCAAAGTGCCTTGTGGTTGTGGAAAATTCAGTGATACAGTAACACAATATCTTCAGTCTACAATACTCCTAATGGCATTACATATCAATCTAGAGTAGGAGATCCCATGGTGGTGTTGCTTTCCATGTTAGCTTTCTGTCTACCGTCTTTCCAACAACAGTTTACCACTGTGAGAGTCAATGTGCTATGTTTGTTGAGACCGTGAGACATAGCACTGCTAAATCATACTGCAATGCTGAACTTCTTGATCAGTATGCATTATTATTGTTGTTTAGGATCATTACAATTTGAAACTTTCAGTAGAATGAACAGGCGGTTTAAGGACTCATGAACTCATTCATTGTATTTTTTCAACCCTTAGTTCTGACGTGGCGGATCATCATTGTAGAATGCCTCTTGGAGAGGATGGTAATGAATGGAAGAAGAAGACGTCGGACATCAAAGAACATTATGATTTTAAAGAGGTGCTAGGAACGTAAGTACTGTAAATCACTTTGTTACAGTTTTCCAGTTGACCACTAGCTCAGCGGCTGTGTGCGTGTGTGTGTGTGCGAATGAGTGTTGCAGACTGTAATTGACATGTTTTGTTTTTTTTAATCAGAAATAATTTCTGATAAAAAAAAATTCTGACCAATAATACCTCTAATTCAAACATATTTTGAAGCATTAATCTGTTATTCATATATCTATATTTTACAGGATCAGGACTGCCATAATAAAAAATAAATAAATATATAAAAGTATAAATAACTAAATAAATATAAAAATAATTGAAAAAATAATTACATTTTTGTATTAAAAAAGGCTATTTCTGTATTTTTACATGTA
>JAODOY010035557.1:6648-16696 GCA_025399855.1 Forbesichthys papilliferus | reverse complement strand
GTGGCGTACATTCTGTCAATGTATGTGTGTTGTCCTTGTCTCCAGGCGACCACGGTAGTCAATTCGCCATGTTCCTTCGCAGACTTCACCCCCCAGGCCAGCTTTGACATCAAGGTACATAAAACCTCACCAAATAGAATGGATTGCAACCTGGTCTTTGGCAGTCGACGAGCACATTAAATGAATTCACGCTTTAAAAAATAAAAATGTCTTCTCCGCTTGTGTGCCTCACGGCCAATAGAAATGTGATCTGCACCGCTTGGAGGCGGGCCCTCCTGTGAAGGCAGCGCTAACGCGGGAGCAGGGTCTTCGGTACTACCGTGCCATGCAGACTGTGAGGCGCATGGAGTTGAAGGCTGACCAGCTGTACAAGCAGAAGATCATCAGGGGCTTCTGTCACCTCTACGACGGCCAGGTCAGCCTGGTGGTAGTTACCGTTGTGATTCTGAACAGATAAAGGCGTCTGCATTAGTCTCATCTTCTGGCCAAAGACTATCCCGGTTACAAGACGATTTAGTCTACCTAGATGCCTAATTTGATGAATCAATGTTGCAGCTTTCATTTGTTTGCACCGCTGTTCAATACTTCCATTACTTTATGTAGATTTTAAATCCACGCTCTAACGTCATGGTGCTCCCTAGGAAGCTTGTGCTATAGGTATTGAGGCAGCGATCAAGCCCACAGACCACATCATAACTGCCTACCGTTGCCATGGCTACACATATACACGAGGAATAGCTGTTAAGGAGATCTTTGCTGAACTCACAGGTTAGGAGAGCTGTGGTCATAATTTACCCCCCCCCCTTCTCAACTGTCGCGCGGCACATAACCATTCTTTCCTGATAGGTCGGGAAGGGGGCGTGGCCAAAGGCAAAGGTGGTTCCATGCACATGTATGCGCCACACTTCTACGGAGGCAACGGGATTGTGGGAGCCCAGGTAAGGTGGCCTGAGTCGATGGTTTGCTTCTCCCTATGTGGTGGCCCCTGGCCATAACTCTTTGGTTTGTCTGGCCTTCAGGTTCCATTAGGAGCAGGGATTGCTTTGGCCTGCCAGTACCATGGCAACAACCAGGTGTGTGTAGCACTCTATGGAGACGGCGCAGCCAATCAGGTGAGAGACTACTGTACTATGTACAGGAGTGGGGGGGTTTTTTAAATTTTTTTTTTTAGAATAGCCATGCCCCTAAGTTCCAGTAAATAGCCTTCTATCATAGTCATGAGACTTGCTTTCTTCTTACTTCTGATCAGGGCCAGATCTTTGAGTCGTTCAACATGGCATCCTTGTGGAAGCTTCCGTGCGTCTTTGTGTGCGAAAACAACAAGTATGGGATGGGGACGTCTGTGGCCAGGTCTTCCGCCAGCACGGACTACTACAAGAGAGGAGACTTCGTCCCCGGCATCAGAGTGAGACACCTTTTTGGGACTTCATTGTCATAACGTTGTGGTCTTTGGGCAGCAGCTGTAATGGCGCTCTATAGCGGTACTCTGCAGCTTGCCTGGCTAGACCTAGACTATACCAGCAGCAGACCCATTGAGGTCTGCTCTGGCAGTTACAGGTGTGAGCATGTATAAAGCTGTTTGATGCTCATGTATGATGCTGCATACAATCATTGGTTAACAACAAAGAACCGCACAGTGACTAAAATTACCTAGTATAGTCATGCAGATCCATTAGTCATGCTTGTGTATGAGGGCGTTTTCATGATATTCATTGACTGTGTTGTCATGGTAACTTGTTTTCCTTTTCTCTATACTAGTGTAGTGATTGACCTATCTGCCCCATTAGGTGGATGGAATGGATGTCCTCTGTGTCAAAGAAGCAACCAAGTTTGCAGTGGACCACTGCCGGGCTGGCAAGGTGAGCCACTGGCTCCTTTATGAACAAAGCCCTCCTGATAACTGGTATTCCCGAGTCACGTTCCTGTGTTGGCCAGTGACTGAGTGTAAACGACTGTGCCTCATGCATTAGTGTGTTTTTCACCTGTGCTGTAGGGTCCCATCCTAATGGAGCTACAGACCTACCGTTACCATGGACACAGTATGAGTGACCCTGGGATCAGGTTAGTCAGTGTGACTTTTGTTTTGACAGAAACGTATTTGTGCGTATACCAAAAAAAAAAACAACTAGTCTATATTAAAGTTGACCATTTTAAGGGCAACATTATTTGTCGCCAGGTGTGATGATTACAGAAATACTGTCCATACTTTTAATTTGACTTTGGAAGGGTTGTCTATGGAAGACCAGGACTGCCATTAAAAAAAATGAATAAATATAGAAAAGTATAAATGTAAAAATACAGAACTAGCCTTTTTTAATACAAAATTTAATTATTTTTTCAATTATTTTATTTATTTGTGCATTTCTACATTTAATTATTTTTACATTTATTTATTCTTAAATTTATACATTATTTATTTCTGTATTTAATATGTGTATGTGTATATGTGTATATATATGTATGTATATTATGAAATTCATAAATATATACATAAATAAATGAAGAAATGCACAAATACAGAGCCTTTATTAATACAAACATGTAAATATTTTTTCAATTATTTTCTATTTATTTATACTTTTATTTATTTATATATGCATTTATTTTTTATTATGGCAGTCCTGGTCCTCCATAGTTGTTAGGAGTTATTAGGGTAGTTGTTAGCTATACTCCTGCAGCTGCCGTGCTATAAAGAGCGGTTAAGTGTTGCATTTATTAGGGATGCCCCCTGAAAATCAATAAAGAGCGGTTAAGTGTTGCATTTATTAGGGATGCCCCCTGAAAATCAATGAGTCGAATCATCAATTGATGCCCCTTCAGTCAACCTGCAATTGTACTGGTCAAGTAGTGTTTTTGTTTTCTTCCCCCATGTGCATTACAACAGCAGAACACAGACATAACTTTACAGAACTGCACAGCACAGGGAGAACATTCCAATGAGGAATTATAAATTAGATGGCAAATATTTGTGTGTGTGTGTGTGTGCGCGCGCCCTAGTCCAGGGATATTAAACGCCAGTCCTGGAGGGCCGCACCTCGCATGTTTTAAGTCTCTCCCTGTTCCAACACACCTGATTCAAATGAACGGGTCGTTATCAGGCTTCTAACAACCTTGAATCAGTAGTCTTAAGGTGCAGGTGTTAATACATGTATAAAATACGGATGTTTATCATTGATTAATTGGTGCACAAGCACATTTAAGTAGACAAACAGATCAAATCATGCTCATGGATATATGCAAGGATGATAAATGAGAAATTGATATTCATAATAAAATCAAATGATATTAATCACCGGAATGCAGAAAATGTAGTCTTTGATGCTCAGTCTTCTGGGGGAAGACCCCCCACGTGTGTATGTAATCTGAGCGCCACTGTTCTGTACGGGTTGGTGCCATGTTGGCGTGTGTGTTCTAACTGCTAGCTATACTGCAGCTATCGAACCCGGGAGGAGATCCACGAGGTGCGCAGCAAGAATGACCCCATCTCTATGCTGAAGGAACGCATGCTCAGCCACAACATGGCGTCAGTCGACGAATTCAAGGTGCAATAGGTTTCCCGCTCAAGTACACAAAAGTAAAAAATACTTTTTGAGCATTTTCTACATGCACATAATATTCTGGATTCTGTCTTTATTCCGAAAAGACAATATTCCTTCCAAGTCCACTGACATTGCAAAATATATTATTGCTAGAACCAAAAAAAAAAAAAAACATTTTTATTTTAATTAAGTCAGTCTTTGATTTGCAGGAAATAGACGTGGCGATACGTAAGGAGATCGAGGAGGCGGCCCAGTTTGCTACCTCTGACCCAGAACCCCACCTGGAGGAACTCTGCAACCACATCTTCCACAAAGACCCGCCCTTTGTGGTCCGCGGGACGCATCCATGGTCTAAGCTGAAGTCTGTCAGCTAGACCGCCAACGACTCACTCACTCTCTTGCCACATTCAGCTGTAGAGTCTCATTCAACACACAAATCCACTTTATGGGATAACATGCATGTCCTGTCTGGCCTGGATGTCAGTAGCACACAGATCAATTTGGGACTATTAGATTTGTTCAATTGCAGCACATTGGAAATTAACTGGTCGCTGTCCTGGCAATAGAACCTTCCTATCTGGTTTAATCGCCTCTGCGGGTTGTGTCTTGTAGTTTTGTGGACACCAGTAATCTCCTCAACTGGAATACAGTTATCGGCATGGCCATTGCACATGTTAGAATTTTAGGACTTTCATTTCATGCCTGTGAACATTTAAATACATTTTTAACCCAGGAATTTAGGCGAGTTCTCCGCAGACAGGTTTGTACACTTATGGTACAAACTGTTGTGCTGAGGGTGTGTTACGAGTGTTGGCCTGGTGATTCTCATGACTCAAACCAAACATTTCTGAGACTGCATCATTGGCAATGATTTGGTTTAAGTAAATGTGTATGTATTCCAACACCCAGGGATGGGCAGTGTTTATCATACATGCATTTCAAATACATAATAGGATTTTGTCATTTGTATTTAAAACTGTTGTTGAAAATGGCATTATATTTTGTATCAAAACATACCTGTATTATTTTATTTTATTTTTTTTTACTTAAAATGCTATAAACACTTTACTGAGATATTTACTTGAAGTTTGGTGTAACCAGACCACAAATTCACTTGATGAACCGGGTCCAGACACTCACCATTGGGGAATGTTTGCAGTCGCTGCGTCCGACCTAGATCTCTGGATAGGTTTGAAACCATTGGAGTACCTTTAACCATGCTAAAGTGATCAGTTTCCAGACTATAATCTTAGCAAAATTTGATTTTAGACCAATAGACAAATGTATGTTAAAACACAGGATTTTTATGCAGTGCACACAGAACGGGGAATTGGTGGACTGTGAGGAGATATTTGCACGATATGACCAAATTTGTGGATCTGTGTCGGATGTCAGATTTGTTACGCAAAGAAAAGTTCTTGTCAGTAAATATTTACTCACCGTTTGCTAGCTATGCATTCAATGGGAATGTTGATAAATGAATCCAGTGTTTCTACTGTCCTAGCTTTGTAAACTAATACGAAGTGGTGTGGACAGCACACAATATCCTAGACTTCGTGTGTTTACTATTTGTGGGGTGCTACTTCTGAGGCAATACCTTGTGTCATTGAAGGCAGAGGTCTTTTTGTTTTGATCAAGCGCAAATATTAACACGCCTTCTCCAGGGTGACTGACAATACCTGTAACTAACTCAGTTTACATGTGAAAGGCTAGATTAAATGGTGTGGCTGGGTTGCATTTTATGCTATATTGGAAAATTATTAAAGTACAAAATGAGGTTTATTTTGCTGATCACTTGGCTCTCTTGCCATTTTATGCATTTTTATTTTTTATTTATTTTTTTGCATAATTGGGGTAGCCTCTAAGTTTCTCTTGGTACCAGTCACCAGTGTAATTTTGTGAATTGGTCAAACAAATTAAGTATTTAAACATATTTAAATTTTCATATGGTCTTCTCTAGTGACACAATAGTCATGGGAGATTGACTATTGTGCTAAACTCTAAATTCAGGGAAAATGCTTTGGGTGTTGATTAACTTTGTTAGTTTTGAAGACATTTCATTCAGTCTTGTGTAGCCATGTGCAGAGCTTCCTTTCTCAAGTCCTCATTTGTTTATTGCTGTGCAATATATTTCTGCATTGATAATGTCTTTGAATGACTACTACTTACTACTGATCCAACTTTTAACATTCTACACTTGTACAGTATTCCACATTATATTGAACAAACATTTGTCCAAATATGTAAAAGCAATTTGTTTCTTTTTGTCAGTTTGTTTTTTTCCTTCTTTGTAATGTGCATCGTGACTTTAATAAGGGGATGGTGATCAGTTTGTTATAGGAATCGGGGAATATGGGGGAGACATGTATGTTCTATTATGATTCGAAGGCATTTGTAATTATTAGATGCAGCTATAGTCTTGACCTCTTCAAATTAGGCCCTTGAGCGTTTTTATTTGTTTTATGCATTTGGCCTGTAGCTGGCCCACCACGTCTGTTAATGATTAAAATTGGTAAGCGCAGGGTGTGAGTGATTACATTGACTGCATTCGCCAGAAGGTGGCGTCAGTTTTCAGCAGCATATCCTCCACATTCATGTAGGCTACACAGAATGGGTTACTTGGCACATTTCAAACACTTCTCAGACAGACATAGGACATAGGCCTATTTAGCCTAATACTGGTATATGAAGTTTAAGGCGTCCGTTCTAAATTAACTTTTCACCACTTCTCAATGATTAAACACCATATTAGTCTGATAACTCGTGACAGACAGGCTACAAAATGAGTTATTCTAAATCACTCATTTTGTAGCCTGAAGTAGGGCTATTCTATTCCAGTCTGGAGAGCCACTGCCCTGCCTCAGTCATGTGTGTTGGAGCATCTAAAACATGCAGGGCAGCAACCTCCAGGACGAATTGAATAGCCCTTGCCTAAGGCTATAGGCCTACTTATGCTGATGTGACTACATGATGTCGTGTGGTCATGCTCTGACCACCATGTATAGGCTACTGACTGACCTTAATTATGTTTGCCCCCTGGAAACCGGGGAATTGTAGAATACAAATATTATTTTTATTAATATCATTTATGATATTATCAACATGATTCCGGTTATTGCTGAGGGAAACGCTGTCCTTCCAATAACGTTAGTCATTCTAAACGTGTAGCCTACATTTGCCCTGACTTTATATCCCCAACCGCCTTGCTCACCATCACTTTACCTGTCTGCGTATCTGTAAGCCTGCCCACTCCGTGACGATATCGTGACATGGCACTCTGACAGACAGGTAAGACGACACCGGACGCCATATTGGGAAATAGCGGAAGTCAGAGAGGGGGGGCGAGTGAGATAGAAGAGAGCGAGGAGGGAGGGAGGGAGAGAGAGAGAGCAATCTGTTTAAGGCGTCCGCAGCGTATTTCCATGTTTGTTTCTAAAGAGGAAAGGGGCGGCTCTGCGCGACAGATCCGGAATTTGTGCGTGTGTTGGTGCTCTTCACCGCCGTGAAACCGAAACGGCGACAACCAGACGACAGGCCACCTGGACTGGAGATCGTGTCGGAGTGACAGTCGGGAACACGGGGACGCGCACGGAGCTTAGAAAATGCCTCTGGCACAGTTGGCCGACCCCTGGCAGAAGATGGCCCTGGGCAGGGGCGAGGTACGAACCCCTGTCAGTAGCCTAGGAGAGGATGGTAGCTGCTGCCCAATTTCAAATTGTCTGCTATTGTTACTGGTAGCAGTCTAGTGGGTAGAGTTATGAGACATAACGTTGATTAGAAACCTTCTCTGACCCTATCGTAATGTAATTTGATATTTTAAAATTGCAAAATAGTCCTCCAAGTTCGTTTTTGAGTTGTATCATAAGCATTATTCTATAGATGATTAGGAAATGGGATATTCTAATGTATACTTAAAACTCAATATCTCCTTCCTTCAAGTTTCTAGATAAAGAGCAGGCGGTGCCACAGCGACCGCACGATGCCGGAAGACTGCGTGCGTGCGTCCGTTCCTGTGTGCGTGTGCGTGTGTATGTGCCCTTGTGAGAGATGTAGAAAGAAAGTCGGAAAACTTCCGTATGAAGTGTCATAACGTTATGAAGCGACCGTGTTTGTGTTTTACATTTGCAGGTCTGAATCAGAGCTTATTCATAACATATCAGAAATAATGAGTCAAATCCAAGCTCTAACCGAAAACATAAAACGTGTTAGAACCCGCCCATAAAGCCTGTATTTGTTTAGTAGCAAAACTGACAACACATGTTTGCTAACTAATCAAAATTACCTGGTGTGTTTTATACCCTGTGTGTAATGTTGTGTCATACATAGTTGTGTCATTCAGGCAGAGTTGAATGAGCTGTATAGAAATGCCACACAGAGTATTCTTTGAGATCGCCTCAAGCCACACATTCACACTTACAGAAGAACACAAGAGAACAAAGATTAGAGCGTGTATGTGTACTGATCGAAGAATAGAGAGGTTTGAAAGGACAGTTTGATCTTCTTGTCATTTGTCACTCATGCCTAATACAATTTAATGCTTTGATATTGGATTTATTATATAAATGGTAAATGGGCGTATTTATTAATTATATAATTAATAATATATAATTATTATTATAATTAATAATTATAATTAATAATATATAATTATCATATAATTTTATGGATGCTGCACTGTTCTGACAGTTAGCTTATTATGTAATTGGAGTAAATGAAATCATATTCAACTAGAATTCACCCTTGATCCATGAACAACCGATCTCTCTCTCTCTCTCTCTCTCTCTCTCTCTCTCTCTCTCTCTCTCTCTCTCTCTCTAACTAATCAGTTCTAACACTGTCTTTTTCTTTCATTCTTTTCCTTCTACCTGTCTCAATCCAAAACACACAGTTATGCACCCAGAGCTGTAATTTCCAGGAGACAGGATAATCGTTCAAATGTATGTTATTGTGATTATCAATCTGCAGCGTCAGAAATTCTGGGTCTAGATCACAGCTGTTGTATCATTGTGTAAAGCCCAGCAGACGGAGTCAGAAGAATACAGACACACGGTGTATCTGGGTGGTTATCTTGCTGTCAAATGCCTCACTTGTGTTTTCCCAGTGTTCAGGATTGCATTACATTTGATTTATATTTTCTCAGTCAAATCAGAGCTGGGTAGGAGATTTTAGTTGTGTTTGGAATAGCTATATTGGCAATCTGTAGTAGTAGTGATACTGTAATTGATTTACCTTGTTTTTGTCTAGCATCTCCTCTACTGGTAAAATGATGATATTCCCATACGCTTGTTAGAGATAAGATGTATTAGTTTGCATTGGACTGCAAATTTACATTATTCTACTGACCTTGTATGAGGACTGGACTGGCCTTGTGTGGATATTCTCCTGCTGCAGAATAGCTAAATGTAAGTGTAGTTTTGCTCAAGGACACTAAAGCAGGGCAAATTATTATTGCTGGCTTTAACCTGGGTATTTCTGAACACAGAGGGAGGGAGTGAGGGAGAGAAACCGACAGACCATGAAATCACTGGTGGGATATGATCCCAGAGGACTTGTCTGTCTTACTGTCTGTCTGTCTATAGTGTAGTATATGTAGGACATGTAGTTTGTAACACAGGAGCAGGTTAGCAGATTAGCATGTCGGTAGTGTGTGTAATCTATGTACTGTATTACGTGTGACATATTTTTACATGTGTTTGCAGGATAGCCATCATGTTCTAGAAGATTCCATGGGGGACGATGACTCTATGCCTGCCTGCACTGTAAGTTTTACATTAATGTCCGCCCACGAAATGCACAAAATGTTCATTTGGAAAGAAATGCTTATAATGGTTTGTTTGGAAAGTTCTGACTCATCCATTGGCCTTTTAGTTTGGTCGCAGGATGAAACCACAGATGTTTTGGGAGCGTTGGTGGGTAAATTTCAGGTGGTGTTCTATTGAACTTAAACAGAATGCTTCATCGTTTTGTGGATGTAATATCTATATAATAACAAATACACCATAAAGTCTTCTGCTGGAGGCTTGTTTGCAGCCCCACTGGAACACTTGAGTGTCTGGCTCATCATTCCCTTTGGATGTCTGATGTCCTGGTGAAGAAACACAATCGGTGCGTTTAGTGTCGGCCAGCCCTGATTTGGATCAGCATCATGGGCCTACCTTTACCCTGACTGCTCCTAAATACGTGCACTTACTGAAAAAGCTCCCTGCTGCTAAATACATGCACTTACTGTAAAACCTCCCTGCTGCTAAATACATGTACTTACTGTACAGATACACTGGCTCTCAGGATAAAGCCCACAATGTAACAACCCAGTGAGATTAACCATAGTCAACACAGCTTGTTGTCTTGGATGAAATATTCAGTGTGTGTGTGTGTGTGTGGCAGGGCAGCTGCAGGTATTGATTTTTAAATGTAGCGGAGATGGCGTATAGATCGGCTGCCTGAGACGAGCTGAGGCTCATTACTGCTCTCCCGTGGTGGGGGGGGGGGGGGGGGGGGGGGGGGGGGGG
>JAODOY010035547.1:0-17567 GCA_025399855.1 Forbesichthys papilliferus | reverse complement strand
ACTAGATGTAGTTACAGTAGATGTGGTCACACTAGATGTAGTCACACCAGATGTAGTTACAGTAGATGTGGTCACACCAGATTTAGTTACAGTAGATGTGGTCACACTAGATGTACTCACCACGCCCTGGGCAGCAATGAGGGCAGCCAGCGTGCTTCGGCCCGAGGTGCCGGGCGTACACAGTGACAGGCGGATCTCCTGCCCCCCCAACATAGTCCGGTCCATCTCTGTCAACACAGCCTCTGCCTGCTCCGATGTCTGGTACTCTACAACGCCGAAGCCCCGCACAGGGCTGCCCTCGTCCTGAGCCAGCTGAAAGAGAGGCACAGATGGTATGGTAAGATAAGGTAAGGTTAATGGTAAGGTAAAGGTAAGACAAGATTAGGTAAGGTACGGTTAAGGTAAGGTAAAGAAAGGTTAAGGTAAGGTAAGGTAAAGCTAGATTTAGATAAGGTAAGGTAAGGTAGGGTAAGGTTAAGGTAATAAATCGCTTTAAATCTTTCAGATGTGTTAGTTCTTATGTACAGGTACAATGTGTAAATTATTAGTATTAATGCTAAATTTGGTTGGCCTACCATCACCTATTGCATCTTAACCATCCTGGAGGGATGGATTCCTCCTGTGATCCCTTCCCAAGGTTTTGTCTCCTTTTTTCCCCATGTGGTTTTTAGATAAGGTAAGATAAGGTAAGGTTAAGGTACGGTTAAGGAAATGTTAATTTAGGTAAGGTTTACAGTAATGTAGGTAAGGTTAAGTAAGGTACGATTAAGGTTATCGTAAGGATTAGGTAAGGTTAAGGAAAGGAATGGCAAGTCTAGATGCAGTCACCTTAGATGTAATCCCCTAGATGTAATAATAGTACATTAGATGTACAGGAATATCAGATATACAGTACAGACAGACACTAGTGAACACTATAAAACGGTACAAGAATGATAATGCTGGAGGTAAATATTGACTATGTTTCTCAGAAATACTGGGTAGCGGCTGTTTGGCTGAGATAATCGCTCTGTCAAGTGGGAACTGGGAATTTTATACTTCTCACCTCGGAGCTTTAAAGTGGTTCAGGTTTGAACAACACGTCTATGCTTTAGTGTTTGATGCATTGACACATTTCCCTGTGGGACAATAATGTGTGGGACAATAATGTATAAAAATAATGTATGAAGCTTACCTTATATAATAATGAATTCACGTTCCAGTTATCCTGCTGTGTTGATTGATTTCCACTATTCAAACACTATTTAAACTGATTATAGTTTAAAGACTATAAACTGATTAGAAATAATTTGATATACTGTGTGTGTATATTAATATTATCCGTATGTCAGATGCTGTTCCTCATGTAACTACACCCACCAACAAAAATATATATCAACAGCCCAAAACAAAACGTACTTTTTTCCTCTACATTTTCTAGAGCGTGTGTGGGCAGCTGTCTGATAGACAGCCATGTATTGCACAGGTAAAGAGCTTGTCTCAGCTGCTTTGTCTAAGAAACTACGGAGAACATTGGCTATGGTATGATGTGAAAGCGATGCTTGCAGTGTGTAGGAACGCTCAGGGTTTTACAAATAAAGGGCTGAACAAAACATGTTTGACTGGAAAAGGACTAGTTGCCAAAATCCAAACAATGCCTTTGCAATGAAAAGAACGCATTCTAAAATTATCTCTAGGCATATAAGATTGGTCAAATAATTTTTTTTCAGGATTTCTTTGCCTAATTCTAAATAAGAAAGAAAAAAAATCACAGTCGAGTTTATTTTTCATTTGTTTAAATATTAGGATTTATAAATATTATTTCATATCATTTTTATATTCAGGGTGTGGTTACTTACTTAACACATATCAACTAGTCTTGTTAAATGACAGGGACATTGACTTTTGCACATATGTAATGGTAGCAAGCCACAGTAGTGCTGTGCAGTAAGTTATGTAAACTCACTCTCTGACACCTCAAGGACGCTTTTGCAATAAGACGCTCGAGCCCTTGGGCGTTAGCGTTCCTTCTTCAGCATCTACTCTCCGGGGAAGCAGGTTCATGTCAAATATCGGGGTGGGCTGGTTACAGGATACAACATGCCTTGTTCCAACACCACATGAACATAGACTTAGCCTGTTTATATTTCAAAGGATTCCAACTGAAGTCAGGTTTACTGTACCTGAAGATTGAGTAAACCATTCCACTGTTACTAGCGTCTTAGAGCCGCTAAATAATGCAGGGCTGTTAACAGCCTAAAGCTAATGGGTTAGATTGGCTACTAGCTAACAGTTAGGAGGGAGGGAAGGAGTGGGGAATGAAATAACAAAATGGATTAATGTGAAGAGGAGGAAGTCGATCGGGCATCAGCATCAGCATGCAGTAGTGGTGACCATGAAACAATATATCGGCGGGTGAAGGGGTTCAGGGAGAGTAAGAGAAGCTAGCAAAACACGAGTAGAAATTCCTTTTCTGTTTACGTAGAGTGGGCGAAGAAGTACATTACAATTGGATTTAAATGAGATTGTTAACAAACTGATTCGTGTACATTTGAGCTAATTCCCCTTGATTTCAAAACATACAGTAGGGCTTGCTTGAAAGAAATGCAAACGGACATCTGTAGTGTTTAGGTAGTCTGAAAGCATGGTGCTGTTAACACCAAGGTCACAAGGTCAATCCCCGTACCGACCATGGTCTGCTGAGATCCAATCTCTCCGCTTTAAAAACATTCCGAGCACAGAATTCTTCAGGATGGATAAATATTCCATCTGCAAGTCTTAGGCCTAGAAATACACTGTTAATGAAGATTGGAGAAAAAGCTCCCATGGGAGACCACGTGGCTTAATCTAAAGCAGGGGTCCCCAATCCTGGTCCTGGAGGGCCGCTGTCCTGCATGTTTTAGACGTCTCCCTGCTCCAACACACCTGATTCAAATGAATTGGGCATTTTAACAAGCTATTCATTTAATTTGAATCAGCTGTGTTGGAGCAGGGAGATGTCTAAAACATGCAGTGCTACGGTCCTCTAGGACTAGGATTTGGCACCACTGATCTAAAGGATAAGGTGCCTGACTTTGGATCAGACGTTTTAGGGTTCGACTCCCACATAGGGTTATGGGTCATAGGTCATTCTCAAGAATGCTTGAATGCTTGCTAATCAAATAAAAACAAACTCCCTCAGAAGCTCTGCCCAACACATTGAAAGGGCTAGGGGTGGGGGGAAAAAACATTACTGCATAGTATCGCAATACTTTAATAAAAAATAAAAAAAGTTTATAGAAATTGCACGAGAATTTTAATAATGTTATGACATGTTCATGTAATTTAGTCATCTTGACAATAACATTTTGAAGCAATACAATTAATGTGAGATGAACAAACCAATGTTGACATAGATGTCCTTTGGGGACATCATTTGAAGTTGGAAAAAGTAATAAATTGCAGAATATCACATTTTTTTTTAATGGCAATACAATTGTATCGTGGCATAAGTATCATATCGTGGGGCCTATGGTGATTCCCACCCCTAGTATCTGCCGATATCAAATCTGTAAATTTAAAGAAAACAGTTGTATTTCATGACTGTGTCTCACCAAATCTCTTATTGCTATCTGGCTGAGCACTGGATGTTGCCCAGGCAACAGGTGCAATGCAAATTGTACACCACCGGCATAACAACACAGCCAAAACGTCCATGTTCCCTATGCTTTAAAAGATACTTTGAGACTACAGGTATTGATCCCATTACCTCTCACATGCAAAGCGAGTGCTCTGCTATTTGAGCTTATTACACTCAAATTCAAGAAAATATGACTTGAAAGAGATGTCAGTTATCAGTGATTGTCAGTGCTTAAAGCTCTGGTTCAAACGTGTCTATTTCACCAGCATTTTGCCACCAGACATGTCCAAGTAAAAGTACCACGTCCAGTTAGCTCCGTTAGTCAGTGTGGTGCTAATAACAACGGTATGGTCATGAGTTTGGTTCCAGGTTAATGACAGCAACTAAAAAACGGGAGGGGCATGTGCAACACTAGTATTAACCACAAGGGGTGTACCGTATCAGCCTAATCAAATTATGCAATTAAACCGTCATATATTTACAGGCTAAACACACGTTATTGCAGTTGGTTTTTCAAATCAGTGGCAGCTCATTAAATTGACAGATCCCAAGCCCCGCCCCTTTTCGTATCTCCTCCAATTAAAGTCGAGCACTTTTTGAATCCACATCGACGTACAAAACACATGGCAACAGGGTGAATTGTGGGAAAATATTACACATGTAGTACAGCTTCTGAATGGGATCTTTAAGATGTGCTTAATTTTGTTTTGTCACAATGTTGCTGTCAAAATGACAGCAAGTAGCGGATTAGAACATGGCAGCACCTCATTGACGTTGCACTAATAATTAGTGCTTCTGTGGTCTGGAGGTGACAGACTGGAGGTCTATTGTCATGGTAATATGTCATATTGCTGAGATCTTACCTTAAGGGACGTACTTACACTCTGTACAGGTGGATGTACTGTATCCATGTAGTAATTTGCAACATTACTTTGTGCGCGTGTGTGTGTGTGTGTGTGTGTGTGTGTGTGTGTGTGTGTGTGTGTGTGCGTGCGCCTAGAGGACCCAGAGCAAACTGTCAAAGTCCGTGACAGCTCCTGACCTCGACACTGGTCCCTGGCCAACAGAGACCAACTGTAACACTCCCAAGATTGACACATGATCAGATGTCAGCGAGTGTGTGTGTGTGTGCGTGTGTGTGTGTGTGTGTGTGTGATGTATTCAGTGGCCAGATAGATGAGGTCATGACAGCCCCTGTCACAGCTGTCTATAGAGTCAGACCCTGAAACTGTCTCAGTGACCATTTGTGATTATATAATACTGTATGAACATGTAGTGTAACAATGTATGTATGAAGCGATATAGGCGAGAGAATCAGCCACGGCTAAAAAACAACGCAGGGGAATGGTAAGGTATTACTTTACGAGATATTTGTAATCTTTAAATTATGTATACCTCTGTTTATTACTAGTCTAATAATGGTTGTGTTTATATAACCCCTTTCACACACAATACCCAATAATGCAACACGGGTTAAATGACATGTTGCTGTTCTTACTACATAACAGGTGTTGTGTATTCCCACCCAACTGTAATAAACAGGATGCTTTTGTTTTTTTTCTACAGCGTTCACATGAAAACAGACAATAAACATCCTCTGGCGTCTGTGCAGAAGCAGCTAGCTATAAACCAAACCCCTTCTAAAACAATGAATATGACTTTCTAGCGTCGGCATAAGCATCAGGGCTCAAGACTACTTTTTCACACTGGTCCCACTAACCTTCTAGTTGGTCGCACCAGTCTCTTTTTTTTCTCTGTGCAGTCGTTGATACATGAGGACAATGAAAATGATGCTAAGAAATGTCTAATACTTCCGACTAGCTTCATTTAGCTAGCTTTCTATTTGATGTACAGTATCATAGATGACACGTTCATTTGCACTAGGTTAACTGCCAGTGCCACTTCAAATAAGTACCAAACGTACTGTTTACAGTGATTTCCGATACAAAAACCAAAGCTTACAGTACAATTGCTTCCTTCGAAGAATGTGTGCTAAAATCGCAGTTTTTTTAAAAACATTTCGTATCGTATGTGCTCACTACATTAAAGATAAAAAAAAACTCTACAAAATTAATCCGTTAGCATTCTATGTTGGGTTGTAAATATGATGCTTGTCCTTTCATTGTGCCTGACATTCTATGCCCACTAGCATCTCCCATCACTCCCTCCCTCTCTCTCTTCTCATCACTGTCATTAGGCCTGACACTCTCAGTCCTTTCCCGCCTTCAGTACCATCCATCCACCCACACTGTGAAAGGTCTGGCATTCAGAGTGCACTCCTCCATCTCTCCAGTTGCTCTTTCTCGCCATACGACCTCCCGTCCATACCTCTAATAGATGTGACACTTTCAACACGCTGCTCTCTCCAACGCTCCCAGCTGACTTACAGCACAGCAAATCGCTACCTATAGGGAAAGGGCCTTCCGTAGGCAGAGAGTGAGAGGCTCCTGTGATTGGTGGAGGAGGCGTGAGGTTTATGTAAGAAAAGGTGTATATATAAACAACATATAATAAACAACAAATTGGTTTCTTTTAGAAAAATCTAAATTTCCTAAATTGTATACAATATATATTACAAACTTAAACAAATTTAGTGCATTTAAGTGCAATAAGGACTGTTGAGAGATAAAAGGTACAAACACAGAGTCCTTGCAATGAAAACTAAAACTTAATACAGCCATAACTGCTGTATTGGATTGGTGCATTTTATGCTCTAACTGCTAATTACACCACTTTTGATATTTTTGCTGTGAGGTGTGTGTGTGTTTGTATGAGCATTAGAGAGATAAATGGCTTAGGTTTCACATATTGAAATAAAATAAAATAAAATATTTAATTTTCTGTGGTTCATTTCTTTAGCAAAATACAAAACTTCAACAAAGCTTAGACTAAGCTCTTATTGTTTTAATCACTGGACTGCCTATGTGGGCCTTTAAATTCCTTTCACACAAGATGTTAAATACTACTAAATTGATTATTTAAGCCAGTATCCATATTATCTATAGCCTAGCATAATAAGTACCACTTTCGTTCTTAACTCTAGACAGTTAACGAGCAATCATTAGTTCTGTCGGCACCACTAGTCAACAGTGGCGCAGATTTTAAACACAGAGACAACGTGTCTTTCAGACATGGGTATATTTGACATAGCTAAACGAAAAGGAGTGAAAACTAACAATAATATTTTGTAGCCAATAAACAAACGGAAAAATAGGCACAAGGATCATATCTATAGCAATTAGAGAGGTGAGCTTTGGCTCTACAGGACAACATTCACTTTTTATTTTGATCGTTGGACGGTCCAACGTGGACCCTTTGAAGGATTATAAATTGAGGTATGGACACATTCTGACTTAATGGCCGCATACTTCTAAAGGTATGAGACAGTCTCGTCGCCTTTGTTTACATGCCGCTAAACCTGGTAGGTAATTAGGAAATTACATTGATGTTAATATTATCTATGTATAAGAATCTCACGATCAAACGTGTAGCGTGTCTACTTTGACAAAGGTTTAAACCATAGACATATGGTTTAAACATGTTTATATGCACAACCCCGGCTTTCTTCAATTCCTGTCCACAACATGCGCGTGTGCGACAGTTGGCCTACACAGAAACACATTGCAGTTACTACATATAAATTAAACAAAGCTTCGTCAAGAATTTTTTGTAATCAAGTTAATCGAGGTTGTCGATGAATCGTTTCAGAAGTGTTTTGTTACTTTACTCAAATATTATTTTTTTGGAAAACAAAAAATAAACTTACCTAACATACATCTACAGTATGTTTCATGAGATAATGGAAATCTTTTTTTTTTTCTTTACACTTTGATAAAGATATGTAGTTTGACTTTTATTCATGTGTTTTAACAGGTTATTTAAACCTTTTTAAAAAATTTTTTTTTTATGTTTATACATTTTCAAGCATGGTATTTTTATGTTTACATAAATAAAAAGTAATGACTTTTCACCACTGGGTGAAGATCCACAGGATACATTCAATTTAAACAGTTATAGATATAACCAGATGATGTTAAATGGATCCACAGAAACACATTTCAAATCCACTATCAGCACTGTGTTTGTACACATACTGACCTCTTTCACCATTCTGAGAAGGCAGTTAGCAACTGTAATGCACATTAAAACGACTAGGTCACTTATCACGTGTACATCTCTGGCCCATGCAGTGTATGCCAATTTGATGTAATGGCATTTGGAATTGCACCCACACCACGTGTAGGTTAAATAGTTTCATAAGCAATGTACTTTAAACAGGTACTAGACAAGCAGCAATACAACACACACATACACACACAGGGAAAGCTAAACCATACAGTAGGTCAATCCTGCTGCCTCTGCAACAGAACAACATGAGCAAGACGCCCACAAAGCATCATGGGACATCATCGCCGGTGAGGCAGTATTGATTTGTGTGTGGGCTTAAGGCAGAATGGGTGGAGCTAAAAGGGGAAATGCAGCGAATGACAGAACCTCTGTGATGTTTATACTGGAATGCGGGGGTGGGCCAACGCTATGGAGCGCGGAGCCCAGAACCGCTCTGAACTGAGTCAAACGGAAGCAACGCTACTGTACTGTAGCAGCGCAGAATGATGCCGGAACATTCTTTAAATCCAGAATAGGAGATGTCAATGTTATCAGACCTCTCTCCGTGGCAACAGTCCATGCAGGTGTAGGGAGACCTTAGGTGGAGTATGGTTCATCAGCACCAGACACTCGTCATGCTGGAAAAACACACATGCACATGTGTGCGTGTGTGTGTGTGTGTGTGTGTGTGTGTGTGTGTGTGTGCGTGTGTGGCTCTCACCTGACAGAAGACTGGTTTGTATGTCTCTGAGAAGAGTTGGGTGAGCTCCTCGGAGTCACAGAGGTCCAGGGGAAGTCTGTCCACACACAGACACTTGGAGTGCAGGTGCTGTTCCTGACTTAGCTGGTTGACATCCATCCACTGGACCATTAGTGATCGATCGCCCTGCTGGACATAAAATAAGGAATGGATAATAGTTGGTCAGCCTGTACTCAACTTTATAAGTTTGCTGTGAAATTGTGAACCTATGTTTGTTAAGTTTTATACTGTACACGTACATTATTTTCAGACTGTGAAATGCTGTTGAATCTTTTGATATACAGTACTGTCCTGGATGAGGAACACAATGTGCTTTAACATGAGCTTGCTCTTTCAAACAATGGAAGAAACTAAATTCCACCTAATCTTTTTTTCAGTTAAAGTCAAGTTTAACATAGATCCGATTTACTTATACGGTATACTGTGAAACCTTATGATTGAAGATCTTATTGCCTAAAACAAAGTTTAGGGCACCATAAAGTACTATTTGAATGGATGTCATGCATATCTACAGTAGATAACAATACAATTGACAATTACAATATACTGCTATTCAAACTTTAAAAACTGCAGATAACACAAGTTTGATTATGAAAAGGTTTACTGAGGTTTTACAGTTTTAATCAGGATGTTTTTTCCGACATTGACATTTTAATAAAATAAATGTATATATAAAAAAGTCCCTTAGTCATTGTGAATTTAAATAAAATGCCACTAAGAAGGCTAATTGGAAGTACAGACATACGTTCACACAGTATTTGCCAACGTTGTTCTTTTCTGTTCTCCATTCAAGCAGACATTGTGTCACAAAAGTTATAAACACGTATATCTGTGGCTCTAGAGAAACCTATTCTCAATACAGTAGGTATTTGGATTCATTCACACATCCAACACTTAATAAATAACACATGAGAGGGAGTGCGTTCGACTGAATATCAGCCGTGTGATTTGGTCGTAGGTACGAAGGTAATATCAGCCTGTTTCCATTTATCATGCAGCCAGTGAAGTAAAATATGTTGAGTCACTTGACATCAGAAGTTTGTTGTTTTTTTAATTAGTAAGTTATTAAAAGAACATCGGTAAAGTGGAGTGATAGATGCATAGTTAAAAGTCACATTGCGTTGGACTGAAATAATGGCACTCATGGAATGCCGACTGTCCTATTAAATCACTTGGGGTCTTACAACCGGCGCAATGCGGCACAAAGCGGTCTTTGCTAGTTTCAGAAGCTGTTGTAATTTTCCCGTCCAGCGCCCACATTGTCTAAATAGCAAATGCACTTGCGCCCATTTGAGCGCCGGTTGGTCTAAATATGAGGTGTGGTCTAGCACATTGCTATCTTGAGGCTGCAGAAAGTGATTGCGCGATTGACCAGCAAAAACTTGGTCTAAAGTCAACACAACGCATATTATAAATATAGTATTGCCTATTGAAGGTGGACAATGTGTGTACACTCTGCTTGTAGATAGTACAATGTGATACAATGTCATTGTGTAACCTACATAAACATATTTAAGGAATCTCGCTACTGTATTTTCTAGATGGTTTGCTCCAGCATTTTCACAAACCAGCCGTTATAATATCAATCCGCCTATGATGCAAGTGCGCCTGGATTTATAAAGGGAGATGAAACTTGGTTGGTTTATCATATGTTATGCCCAAAACACACCCATGACTAATGAAGAGAGCAAGTCCAACCTTTTTCAACTATGCGCCCGGTGCACTGACCGTTTATCTGTCGTTAAAATAGCAAACATGGACACAAAATCCAATTTGCTTCTTGCGCTTTAGACGGTGCGCTTAGATCGTTTAAAATATGGCCCTTGGAAACAAACTTTTGAATAAATAATCTTGCAAGAGCGCACGGACGTTGGCGCAACTGTATGCTTGAGTAAGATGCCCTACTCTTGCCCAACTCCTCCCCCCTTCCCTAGAGGGTTTCGGGGGGAGGGGGGAAGGGAGGTGTGTGAAACATGGCGAAACGCGACCCACCTGCGGCCGCCCAAGCAGCTCAGAGCGGGCGCGCGACGCCGAGTCCTTCTTCATGTACTCCACGAAGCCGTAGCCCTTGGAGTGGCCCGTCAGCCGGCTGTACACCAGGAAGCAGCGCTCGATGTTGCCGTAGGCACGCACCAGCCCCTCCAGCTGGCGGCCGCTGAAGGCGTGCGGCAGGTTGGCCAGGCACAGCAGCGAGTCGGTGGGCTGCAGCGTGACACTGATGACGCGGCCCCGGACGGTGCTGTGGTGGAGGGAGCGGATGGCAGCCTGAGCCTGGTCTCCATTCAGCAAAGTCACAAAGGCTGGAGGGAGGGGTGGTGGTGGTGAAGGAGGTGGAGGAGGTGGTGGTGGAGGCAGATAGAGGTGGAAACAGAGACCAGAGAGAGAGAATAGGGAGAAAAGGGAGACGGGGGAGAGAGAAAGGGAGAAGCAGACGCAAGACGTGCGCCCGTGAATAGATTCACAAACACACAAATAATGAAGCATGAGGCAACACACACACACACACACACACACGTGCATGACAAATAAACAAGGAGAACAATAACCAGTGAGGATGAAAGATGGAAAGAAAGAGGGGGGGGGGGGAAACACACACACACACACACAAAAAGACAGTCATAAAAAACAGACAGACAGACAGACACAGAAAGAGAAAGACAGCACATTAGCCAGATATAAGGAGTCGCTAGCTAGGGGCAGGGGGGGCAGGGGGGGCAGGGGGGGTGGGGGGGGAATCCGCTGTGACACACACACACACACACACACGCCTTACCTCCCGTATAAAACACAGAGCACGCAGCATGTAGCCTCTGTCTCATTTGCTTTTTACTACACAGGTTTAATCGGAAAAGTCAAATACGTTTCCATTTCACTTCATCAACGCTGTCAAGCAAACAGAAACACACAGTTTGCACACACACAACACCACACACACGCACGCAGCGCAGAGGTGTGTAATTCAACACTACAGGCCAATAAAACAGGCCATTTGAGCGGAGCTAAACGGCCGACAACAGGATGGAGGAATTCATTTTGGCTGTGAAATGAGGCAGTAAATAGATAATAGTAATGAGTTTAGCACGAAAAAAAAGCGGGTGTCTGCACGTGTGTTTGTGTCAAAATCTAACAAAAAATATAATCAAATCTATAAAAAAAAATAGTAACCTAGTTTGATATATTGTTCAAGGAGCCACTACAGGCTCCCATCACAAGTGGGTCGCCAGCCTTTCTGACATAAAGCAGGCCTGTGTATTTGTTCCCATTGAGTGAGTGGACAGCGTTATTCTGCCTTTAAGGTCTACTAGCTTACAACGTACACACAAACCTTCAAAACAATTTAGCTGAGGCTACATAAATAAATAAAGGATACATTCCCAGCAGTGGAAATATTGAAAGATTTACATGCTGCAATCCTCGGCAAGTAAACACTGCAGCTTTCTGACTGACTGCACGGTGAACAGTTTGAAAGAAAAGAATGGCAGCTGGTGACCACACCGCTCGCTAGGGGGAACACACATGCAGGGCCGAGACGCAGCAGCAGCACACATTGTGTAATCGCTTCAAAGACAGACAACCTACAGCACTTGAGCACTTCAAAAACATTTGGGGATGAATCTAGCACCGGAAAAACATTTGAGGGTGAACCTACAGTGCTGTAGCATTACAAAAACATTTTAGGATGAACGTAACGTAACTGCCTTTAATATAGCAAACGGGATTTGGACACGCCCTGAATGCAATTTGTGCCTTGCACTATCGATCGTTAAAATAGGCTGTAAAAAACAATGTCTGTTTGCACTACTCTACTCCTTCCTCTATACAGAGCTCATAGGCCCACACCGATCCCTGCCCCCCCCCCCAAACAAAAAAAGGATGGTGCACAGTTGTATTTCAAAGGGAGGGAATTTAGGGTCCTGTGGATGCAATCAAGGAGCTCACCATTAAACGTAGGATACATAATAGCCTGAGGCGATGTTCTTGTTTCGGCATTTACGTTGGATGCCGCCTTCTTATTATATTAGTGGGTTTTGATATTTCTCTGCCTACGAGATCCTCCTCCGCACAAATCAATTACCTGGCCCTGAGTCTACCACTCAGACAGCCCCGCACTCTAATGGACCTCTTAGCCGAGAGCCTAATCTGCCTTTAACCCGCCAAGTATGCTAGCTAACACCAGGCATTAAGAGGAAATGAGAGAGCCCGGGATGGGTTTCATCCTGAAGCTCTTTCTGTTTTCTGCTCCCTATGGCACAATACTGAGTGAAATCTCAACACTGGAAGGAGAGAGAGAGAGAGAGAGAGAGAGAGAGAGAGAGAGAGAGAGAGAGAACAGTCAAAAAGATCTTTTATAAATCTTACAAAATAATCTAATAATTCACAGACAGTTGAGGGGGCCACTGACAAGACTGGCAAGTGAATATAAGAATATAGAAGGAGAAGAATTAAACACGGGCAACATATTAATTATGGTGCTCTGCCTCCAAGCAGGAGCGATTATTCCCACCTGCCTATGGAAAACGTGCGGGGGTTCCGCCAAACAGTGTGTGTGTGTGTGTGTGTGTGAGAGTGAGAGAGAGAGAGAGAGAGAGCGAGCTGAAATCACCTGAAGAGGCGATGCTTTCCGCTGCCTTGTTCCCTGCTGAAGGAGCTAATTAATGACAGAGGAGTTGGAAGGAGATATAAGTAGATAGAAAGGACATGGCGGACGATATTACCACAGGGGAGGTGTGTGTGTGTGTGTGTGTGTGGGGGGGGATGGGTGGGGGAGTAGGGGGTTGTTCCTCATGCTGTACACAAGGAGGTCCCGGGCGTCCCATCTTGACTACGGGGCAAAAACTTCTAAAGGTGGATGCGGAAGCTTTACGGGCGTTTTAACACCGGCTCAGTGCACCGGAACACTATAAATAGAATTAACATGATGATATTCCATTATAATAACTGCTTACTTCCATAAGCCATCTCTACTGTTCCTTCCTCCTTCGTAAACATAGTTTCTTCAGATAAATGATCTGAATATAAGTAACTGTAGCGTATTATGTATTGTAAGCCATGAACCAAAAGTAGGCATATGAGTGTGTACGCATGTGCCCATGAGCTAAACCCTTTGTGTCCAGGTAAATCGTATTGAGAATAATTCATTGTTTAATAAGTTCTTAGACACTTATCTTACTTACTTATCTCCACAGAGTACAAACACGTATGCTGTATAAACCATGTCTCCCTGGCCTTGAATAACAACATACACCAGCGTCACACAGATTAGCACAGCATTCATACCACAGGTTATCAACGCATGTGGATTGTGATAAATACAAGCACGGCAGGGAGCTACGTTGAATGATAATTGGTTGAAGTCTCTGCTTACCTTCAAAGCATTACCTCTTTAGGGGATTTAGGATTTAGGGGCTACTTACTATACAGCAACTTGCTACCTACATTATTGTAGTATTTAGAGTACCCAACCAGGGATACATTGAAAGGTGTCATTTATGAGTATGTCTCGATTGAATGTATAACAAAAATGAATACAAGTATATGCAATTAAGTCTGTTAGCTGCTGATCGCGCATTTGATTTATTTTCAGTATAACCTATAGCAAAGCGTCACCTTTATCATCAACAGTATCATTTGGCTGAGAGAAATTTACCATAACAACATCCAGTCTTATAACATTATTAATTATGTTTGATACTATCCATGGGGTACTGTACTTATACTGAATACGTTTGTGGGGCTACAGAACACAAAAAAACGGTTGGGAACCGCTGATCTACACAGTACTGTACTGTATATATGCCCACACGCAGACTGTGGACCTCACTTGGTGTTATTGCACGAGTGGGCCTTTGCTTTGCCTGTTAGTGGCTCTTAGCCTCTGCGCTAGCTGTAGAAACGTGCACTCCAGCACAGCTAAGGGCCCTTCTTTCCTCTGCTCCCATTCCCCTGAGAGCTCTTTGTCTTCCAGCAGACCAGCCTCCCACGCTAGCTTCTGGTCGGACGCTTATTAATCACTCCAATCACCACCATGGCCCCGGCCCGCTACACCTAAACACCCACCTGCTACCTCAGGACCGTCAGTATAATGTTGGTAGATTGTATACTGTATTATCAGTATTATTATAGGATACTGTTTAAAGTACTGCAATGTTTACTTGGTGCCGGTGTATTTGACTTTATTACTGGTAAGTGTATGCAAATCATGAATTTGTCTCTGTTGGTGTGACGTCAAATGTGGCTTGACAACTCGGTGAAAACAAACAGCTGTCAAAACCCAGCAAATGAGCGTGAAGCTGACAGCTGACTTTGTGGCATTTTCAGTTATTTAGCTTAGAACTGCTAGCTATACTGCAAGCTAAAAAGAAACGTCAAAAAGTCGTTTTCACTGTGTTGCCTTGCAAAACCCTCGCGCAACGTCACTTCTGGTTATCCACCGACCACACAAATAACAACTGTAATAGTCTATAACCCTCCTTAACATATTTGCCATTATATCTAGTAATTCATAGTAATTGTACTAGATGTATATAAAACAATTGAAGTTAAAAAAGGAGAGACATTCTGACAGGCTGAGTAGACCATCCAATGCCCTCATCTTTTCTCCCTCTAAACCACCCGCCCACACATCCACCCACAGCTCCACTGCAACACTCATCCTCTCCAGCCTCTTTAAGCCGCCACGAACCCCTCTCCCGTTAGATTATAAAAAATAACATCAGTGTCGTATGCTACAATGCATTTTACAGAAGGTTTTGAGGAATTTACTTTGATTGCTGCACCAATATTGATGTGAGAATCACTCACTCATAGACACGTTTGGTTAGGAGTGAGAATGTTGATTAGGAGTGAGAATGTTCCTATACTTGGGAACAGGACATAAAAAGAGGTTCTAAAGCCTCCTGTACACACGCAGGTAGCCTCCTGTACACACGCTTTCAGCAAAGTGTGGAACATCTCAAAACGGGAATCGTGAATACATCTTCAGGTTCTTGACCACATCTAACCAGTAAAATTTCTGCATTGTAGATTCAAATTCTTAACATTGCATTACTGTCTTGTTATGACAGTTATACAATTTATTTATATTAATAGTATAAAGAAAATTATTTATCTTGGTCTGTGTGATTTAACGATTTAACTAGATCCCCCAAAGGAAATCTGTCAGCATGAAGAAAGACTATTTGTGACCTTTTACTGATCTTCTATTGGTTCACCCCTCCGTCATGTAAGTAGGGATGTAACGGTTACCGGAAGGCTTCCCTCTTGAAGAAGGCTGCCCGCGATGCTCCGAGGGGCCGTGGCCATGTTTGCTTTGTGTCCGTTTCGCGTGTGATGTTCAGCGGAATGAAAGAGCGAGACTATCTTGATAAAACACTGCACTGCAGACGCTTTAGTTTACATCTCCATGTATCCTGCCTGACTACGTCGTTCAATAATCAGTCTAGCAATCTCTGCGTGTTCTCTATAAAGCACATTGTTCACCTTCATTTGGATGCATCTTGCTGATGCTATAGCTGTCACCGTCCATCCAAACTGAACTTCAAACGGTCCACTGTCCTCCATCTCTTTCCCGCTCAGTTTCCAAAATCCGTCTTCAGACTTGGTTGATATTCAGTGTGTACATGTATGCAAATTTGGGTCCATTAAGCTCATCCTTTATTCTTGAATTTCAGTTACCTGAACTTGAAATTCTAATTTCATGTCAAGATTCAGTTTCATTTTCAGTTTTGCTGTTGCCACCTGAGGCTGGCGCCGGTTCTCCTGGGCATCTAATAAATATAGACGTCACATTCAAGGTGGGTCTGGAGGGGTCAGGGGTTAGTAGGTACACAGTTTTTCGATTACATTTTTGCTGCGTTTGACAGTCCATTGACCTGGTGGTCATCATAAATATAACTATTATACTACGCCACACCACCATCGCAAGTCATAGCCCTACCTTTGGAACATGGAATATTTCGATAAATAAATCACTGCAAAACAATCATTTCTGTCTGCTCTGGATTATTCATTGTTGGAATATACAAATATACCGAGGCGTCGGAAACTTCAAACCCCTCTTCCAGAAGTGCCATGTTGGATATTGGAATATAGAAAGGTTATTGGATAAGACACTACAACTTGTCATTAAATTTATAGCTATAGGAAACACATTATTGGGTTCTTTATTTACCCTATTTTGTCTTTTATTTTTCGTATTTTTAATGTTAGTTCCAAGCTGTTACTGTGTTTTAATATTTATAGTTATCAGCTTCTTTTGCCATGTAAAGCGATTTTGAGTATTTTTAAAGCGCTATATAAACTAAATGTATTGTTATTATTATTATAATTCCTTGTCTACCTTTACACTGCTCATCTAATGTGATGAACCAATCGCTCTCACTGATTGGCTCACCAGATATGCACTCGCATTACCTTGTTAGTCCAATAGGAAGGCCAGAGAGAGAAAGAGAGTATCATCAATAGAACTTTCCATCTCAATACACTGTACCGACTTGTATTGATTTTCTGTGATTATTACATAGACACAGTCTTCTCCTCTCATCTCTCAGTGATGGCCTCTCTCTGGTTGAGAGGAACAGCAGAGCAAACACATCAAAGAGGAGACAGGCCTGTGCTGCACACAAGGTGGCACGGCGACCCACTGACTCCCTCTGGCTCCTGCACAGACGCGCACACACACACGCACACAAACACTAACATCATCACTCGCCTAAGCATTTTCTGTGCATTTCTCTTCGCCTCTCTCTCACACACACACACACACACATTTCTATTAAAACATTTCCCCATTCGCTTTGATGTTCAGATGGTTTCTGTCTCCACCCGTGTACACCTCCACTCTCACACTCCTTTTTTGATCCTCCTTGGCACTTCTTTCTATCTTTCTATGTTGCATTTGAGTTCCCTTTCACGCTAGCACTAATAGTATATTATAATTAGTACAGACATTAATGCAGGCCCAATGTGTGTGCTGGGAACTAAGAAGTCCTGCTTAAGACCGCTCGACACACGAACAGAGAATTACCGCCGGCCAATCAGTGCCCACCAGGAGGTAGCTAGTCCAGTTTGTGTCGGAAGCAATTAGGCGGACAGGTAACATGG
>JAODOY010035537.1:0-10814 GCA_025399855.1 Forbesichthys papilliferus | reverse complement strand
TTAAGTAGTATGTGACGTTCATGAACACAATAATCGCTCTGAATATGAAAGAAAAATGTATAATAAATGCGTAATACAGTGTGTTTGACAAAAAGTTATTGTTTAGATAAGGGTTTGCTTAACTACTTCAAAAGATGAAGTCATGCCAATACAGTTTTACGCAATTGCCAAGACACATTTCCTGAAACCTCTATCACAACTTAAAACATGAAACCAAATATTCAAACTACATTCTTCTGGAAAAATCAATCTCCTGAAATCTATTGAATCTGTGCTCACAATCAAGCAATGCTTTCAGAAGATACACACAGACCGTCAATAAATCAATGCAGATAATGAATTACACACAGCCAGTCTATATATAAAACAGTGCAGCTAATTAATTAGACACTACATATAGTAATCACAACCTCCTATAGTAAATTGATGATAATATAGTGTATGTACTATAAGTATGGTAATAATAGTATTCAATGTCTGTATATTCAACACTAGCATACTGTTTGAAAAACGGTACGCCCAAAGAAAACGCTAAATGAAAAGCACAATACACTCAAATGTTGTGCAGCTGTCAAATCAAGATTGTTCTGCCTCAGCTTCATATCTTTGTGCTGGGTCGGCACTACGGGGTGGAACCCCTCTGGTGTGCCCGATCCAGCCTTTACAACACTCGACAACCATCCACACATATGTCTCCACAGGCTTATTCCATTGCCTTTAAGAGATTTTCCCTGGTATGTGGGTTTTGCTCATAGGCATTCTACCGCTATGCGAAGAAAAACTGCCTCAGATTGTTTCCATCCATGTTGTATCAACATTCAAGGCACATGAACTACCTATGCACTCGGTACTTATTTTCTCTACAATTAGCTTGATCACATCATTAGGGGCGAACGTGAGGCTTTACTGTAGAGCCCTTTGAGTAGCTGGAAGGTTGGAAAAACACTGTAAATGCAATGTCATTAGAAACTATTACCAACAAGTATGAGTTGTTGTGTGAAAACAATGACAATTGTGTCTACTACCTGAAATAATGATTGATTCAACAAATGGGTTTAGGCCACTAATCATTTTGTTCAGAGAATGGGGTTTTGTGTTTTATCAATTGAGAAATACTGTAGTATGCCTTTTGGTGAATTATTCATCAGTAGACCGCTGTTCAGAAAAATACAATTTCCGTGGGAGTTAGCTTAGAGAACGCAGGCTGGCAGACAAACCGTTGAAGGTCACACCAACACCAACAGGCTGTGCTGCTATAATGTTTAGCAACAGTTTGGATCACACTGTCAAAACTCTTCTTCGGGTGCTGACATCTACATTTGACAATGTAATCGGATGCATTACATATCTTCTCAACACTAAGCTTAATACTCTGTCTTAAACTTTCAGTGAATTTCTTTATTACGCTGTTCTGCAAAATAGTCACATTCCATCTAGTAGAAAAAAGTTTTTCGTGTCTGCTGTGTGGCGTGTGCGTTAGGTCATTGCACCCAAAGAACTTTGGACTGCCGGTGTTTGGAACTCATGTCACTTCTGGAGTTAATGATTGTCTTGAGCATATATTCCATGTTGGTTCATGTTTTGTGTTTCTTCTTTAGGTGGCCTCTCTCTTTGCCTCATATATCCTGGGTTACCTGGCTCCTGCAAAGATGCAGTCCATTCTTGTCACCCACATGGTAGGCCATCAGCCCAAGGGCCAATTAAGTTTTAGGTTTTGGAAAAAGCGTACTTTCTTAACCTCAATTGTGCAATCTGAATATATTTGCACTCTATAATGAGAGTTTAGTTAAAAAACACACAGAATACATGAAAATGATTAATTTCAATCAACCTTTTGAAAACTCTAATAGAGTATGTTTATTTTTGTGCAAATATGGTTTCAGTGCTTATACTTTACATATAGAGCATGGTTTGGTTTACCAGATGTAAGCCCCATTTATACGGTCACAGATTGTCACAGGTTGCTGCTGTGATATTGACTTACTGCATTGTCTCTGGATACGGTGAGCAGTATTTTGCCTTGTTCAGAACAAGGGTACTTTTAGTCTCAGTGCAGCTGTAGACAAGCTTGATGGTTCTTGCAGTAATTAGTAATAGTCTAGTCTAGACTCTAGGGGTTCCTTTTAAATGTTGTAATAAACATTATGCTGCTGTATGTAGAGCTACTGCTCTCCTGGGATGCATTTGTGTGCGAGGCAAGCTGTCAGCTTCAACTTGAGGCTAGCGCTTTAGCCCGCAGCTCTCCTCCCTGTTAAAATATATCTCCACTGTCAGTGGCGCTCCAACTACATGATAATGACGACAATTAAATTGACTGAAACAAAATCTCACCGTCCCTCTCCATACAGCATCAGCGCTAGGGCTGGGCTATATGGACCAAAAATAATATCCCGATATATTTAGGTTGAATACCGATGCACGATATATATCGGTATTTTCTATAAGTGGGCTAAATCTTCAGGCATAGAGAAAAAACAGGAAACCTGACGGAAATGTGACATTTTAAATTTTTAGCAACATTAATTGACATGTGAGCTTTCTCTGGTGTCTCCGCCCCTTTGACACTCTGAACACACTAAGTGCAGACATGGAGGGAGAGACGACCAAATTGAAAAAGTCATGAATAAATGCATAATATATCAATATAAACGATATGGTCTAATTTTATCTCTCTTTTGAAAAAATTCGCCCAGCCCTAATCAGCGCACTTGTAACGGCAGCACACAAGTGCAGAAATGTGGACATCCATGTGGACGTTTGTTTTTCCACTAGGCAGCACGGTGGCCCAGTGGATAGCACTGTGGCCTCACAGCAAGAAGGTCCCGGAACCCCGGTCGCCCCGGCCTGTCTGTGTGGAGTTTGCATGTTCTCCCCGTGTCTGCGTGGGTTTCCTCCGGGTGCTCCAATTTCCCCCGCTATCAAAAAACATGTCAGGTTCACTCTCCCGTCAGTGTCATGTGACGAGTGTCCCCGGGCGCTGCACAGCGGCTGCTCACTGCTCCCTTGAGGGATGGGTTAAATGAAAGAGCACATTACGCTACATGTATGTGTATGGGACAATAAAAGCACCTTTACCTCCATCAAGACTATGCATTTTTTAACTATTTTTACACACCTGTTGACGGCACTGAAATCATTATTGCGGTAAATAGGTATGTGCAGGCTAAATCTCCAAAATATGAACACATTTACCAGTGCTGCTTCAGAAAGTGTGTTCTTATTGCAGGGAAGGAATGAATAGGCTAATGTGGGTGTGCTTGTGAACATGCAAGGCGGCTGAGTGTTGTTCTGCATGAGTGACTGCCCAACCAGTGTACGTGTTAATGTGTGTGTGTGTGCACTTGTGTGGGTGTTCTTCTGGCTCTCCATCGCTCTCACATTGCTCACCCCGATTCCCATCAGCAGGCTAGAATGTTGGCCAAGCCTGCTCCTCGTATACTGTAGAGGCAGAGCTTCCAGCAGATGTAGGGGAGGTTTGTCACAGAAAGACACATGACCCTACATAATGAGACTGAGTTTGACGGTGATGGTGTGTGCGTTAGTGGTGTAAGAACAATATTGATACACCTGATATTACGTTGCACGATACTGTATCGATTCTCTAAAACTACTTCTCTATTTTCTAAAAGATTTAGCTTAAAGCTCATTTCCATTTGCAGCCCCTGAGCAAGTATAAGTGTTTATTTGTTGCAGTGGTGCCACACATTAGCATTGCTATGACAGTTTTTTTACAAATTGGAAATGGTGTGTGTCCCACATGACACTACAGAACTGTTGATTTAGTCTACATCAGCATTCTAAACATGAATCATATCGGGCCGTCTGCATGCCATAGGCACAGTTATGTCATTATGCACTTTCACACTTCAATACAGGATTATGGGTTCTGTTAATCGCTGTTTACGTAATTGCTCTAGTGACATTCTGTCCTCGTTCATCGTTTTTTTTCTGCGGCGCACAAACAGAACCGCAGTAATGGGCTGCTAGGCAAATAGTACAAATGGTTTGTCCGGAAGCCCCAGCGCTGTGCAGAAGCAGCTCAGGCGCACGAGGCAGGTGTATCGTTGGTGTGCACGCGTGAAATGACCACAGGTGGCTGTGCAGTCCACAGCCCCAAACGCTTGTGACGAGCGACGCCTGTTCCTCCCTCGCTCCCGCAGGTTACACTGTTGGCCTGCTTCATCCTGATGTTTGGCAACTCCATGCTGCTCACCTCCTTCTACGCCTCCTCCCTCGTCTCCATCTGGGTGAGTCGGCAGGCGGGAGGGCCACAAGGCAGCTTAGCTCCACAGCGCCCTCTGGGAATGTAGTTGTAGGGTTTGCACACTGTGTTGAAGCTTGATGTGTTTTTGCCACAGGCGATCGTCTCGTTCAGGCACCGGTTCGTTGAGGCCTTCAGACCCGGCGTCATCATTTGGGTATTGAGAACGTGTGTGTGTCTGTATTGGTTTTGACAGTGCACACGCCCCTCCCACACCTCACTACCGAGTGGCTTGCATTCCTCTCTACTCCCCTCCCTACAGACACGTTACCCTAACGCGTTCTCTGCCCTTTACCTCTGCAGATGTCAAAGTTCAAAACATAAGCAATGAGCTGCAGACGGAATTATGGATTCTGTACCTTTTTAGAGTCTCGATGTGACTTTTTACTACTAGACGGTACACTAAGCGCACCAGCATATCGGATCAAATGCTCCTTTAACTAAATTCTACTGTTAAGCTATGAGCTTCAGATGGTGAACTTGCAGTTCAAGCTGATCTAATGTTAAACTGCTGGCTCTGTAGCTTTCTTCCCTCAGTAAAACCCTCTACCTTAGACATTCACTATGAATGACATCCGCTAGACTGGAAACTCACAACACATGCTACCAGTAGAGAAAATTAAAATATGAAAAGGATGTTTTTGGGAAACAATGGAAAGGCTTTGAGGCCGTTGTAGCCTGGTAAGCTGCTATGCTCTTGTCTGTCTTACCAACCCCATATCATTATTTCACAGGCCATGCAGGGCCTGGCTTGGGTTGCCTCCACTCTCGTGCTCAAATTTCTGCTGTCCGCCGTCATTGGTGCCTCCGATGATGTAAGATGCGCTCAAGTCGCCCCAAAAACAAACGGTATACAGTTGTTTTTGTGTAATAATTTGTCTTTCTCTTTCGTAGGCCCATATCAGTGCCCTGATCAAGTCTAAGTTCACCAGTTACAAGGACTTCCACACACTCATGTATACATGCGCTGCTGAATTTGACTTCATAGAGATAGAGGTACGGAGCTGCTGTTGGCTGTTGAATGTGCTTTGTACAACGATTAATAACAAAACGTCATGAGAAAACGGCATGAAGGGCATCACCCTCTCCTGTAAAATGTCAGTGGTTTAAAGTACGCCTGCTGTTTAGTATCAATGTCACTATTGTCTCCATACAGCGGGCATCACAGTTGGAAAGGGATAGATTGTCCTCTGTCCGCTGGTAAATTGATGCTCATTTTGAATAGAACATATCTTGTATGCGTGAGGTTCTGTCATTGTACAAGCATGCCTACAGTATGTTTGCCTGATAGTCTTTTGCATGGGTGTGACAATACACTGTATTTGTCTCCCTTATAGACGCCACTTCGTTATATGAAGACATTATTGCTCCCCATCAATTTGTTGGTGGTTGTCATAATTGCAGGACGGGTAAATAATTTACACACACAGTTATATTGCATTGCTCTTATTTTTTGATAAATAAACTTGACTCTAAAACTTATTTAGCCAGTCTTGTGACTCTATATATTTGTTTGTGTGTTTGTTTGTTTGTATCAATAAATTAATTTTTTTTAAAAAAGAAAGAAGATATTACTTTTGAAAACAGGAATTATCTTGGACTTGTACACACATAAAGCTATATATACTAGTAGCCAAGACACTACTGTAGTGTGCCAGTTGTTGATAATGAATCCTCTTTGCTTTATTTTTTATTTGATTTTTACTGACTTTATTTTTTTTATAGACTGTCCAGGACATTGTGAGATACCTGAGGGATGGCAAAAAGGCATCTGCCAAGTCTGAGGATGACGACGATGATGATGAAGATCCAGGGTGAGTTTTTTTTCTATGAAACCTTGGTGGTGGAATGGGGTATTAGATACTCTCCAGACCTCTCCCCATAAGCCTACAGGTGAGCTGCATGGTATGCATATGCTGTTGCACTGTGTATTGTGGAGAATTACTTGTGTGCGATGAATTCACACAATATAATGCTGTAAAGCCCCGGACACACGGGAAATAGGTCGCTGGTTGCCTAGGTAACCCTCTCGTATATTGCCCACCCGAAATGTTTCAGTCAATCCGTCAGTCAGCGATATGCTTAGCTCCCGTTGGTAGTGGCTTTAATCGCGTCGTCTACTGTATGCGATCAGATAGTACAGCGTATTCTTTGGTTCATATGGTTATTGATATAATAGGAAGTTATAATATGTTTCTGTATATTTTTAATAAATACATTTAATTAAAGGATGAATAATCAGTTTGTTCCGGTCGTCTTTCTCTACCATCAATATCACATAAGAAGACAATCTATACTGTGGAAATATATATAGTAGCCTATGTGATGTCACCATTTTGAGCAAACTTATATAGGCTATATTGATTTATGAAAAGTCAAAGATGATCATATCACACACACACACTAATCATGCCTCCTGTGTTACTTATGATTACAGAGCCTGACCAAACCAATAAGATTATGCACCGCCATATAGGGATTAATACAGCCTATAATAAAAACAATGAATGATACTCAAATATACAAAAGGTGAATTTTGCACTATGTTCGGCCCAAATAGAATTTCAACTGTTCCCCCATACATTTATTTTGTGCACTCCTAAATATTTAAACTTTATAGCAGTGGGAGGGAAGTAAGCAGAGTGGCCCTCTTTTTCCACACCGTTCTTCATAGATCTAGCCTCTCAAAGTGCCGTACATTGATGCATTAACTTTAAAATCTTCAAGATTTTTGTCCAGCCCCCCCCGTAGTTTCACACAATTCTGCGGAAAACACTGTATGCTAATCAGTCAAACGTTGTGCTTAGGGCGTCTTGAACCATAAACACTTAGCACTTTGTTTAAATGTGCTCCATGCTCACTATCTTTGATTTTCATGCAGGTTGGAAATGACAGCAAAAGGAGAGGTGAGTGTTCAGTCGCCCATGCTGTTTTCCTGTACTGTTCCTTTCATTACACTTGTCAAATCTATATTTAGTTAACGTTCTTCTTCCTCGTGCGGTTTAGCCACCCTTGGCACCCGTACAATACATTTCACATTTCCATTCACTTATGAGTTCTTTCCTGCTCTGTGGCTACACTTGTGAAATGTGTTGCTGGGCGCATGCATGTTATCATATAATAGCCCTGCTTGTGTTGTTTGCAGACCTTATTGTGTCCTTGCTGCTGTTCATACAGATTGTGTTGACACTCGCGCCCTGTGTTCCAGCTGGTGTACCACAGTCTCCAGCTGGTGGCCTTTGCCGTCCTGGCGGTCCTCATCATGCGCCTGAAGCTGTTCCTCACGCCTCACATGTGCATCATGGCCGCCTTGCTGTGCTCCAGACAGGTCAGGCACTCTTTCCCCTTTTGAACCCTGTAATGCCTCATCATGTTTATGGGGTTAAAACTAAAATAATGTGTGCTTTAGCTCTGTATAATTACCTGATTACTTACATGCGTTGCATAGCCTACAGGTTCACTGGGCAGGTACACCGGGCCTGTGCATGTGGTTGTTAACAGAAAGCATTTTGTCAGAACATTTAATACTAAGGAGGGAACAGCATGGCGAAAAGTAAGGCCAGAAATGTATTCTCTTTTGGATTGGATCACTGGAACCATTACTGAAAGGAAGGAACTCCTTTAGGGCTGTCATGACTAGTTATATATTTTCCCTTTGGTGCTCCAAAACGGATGTAAGATAATCCCTCATTGCAAATTTTGACATGAGCTAGGCTACCGTTAGCTACGTTAAGCATGCTTAAAATGCCTGAAGCAAAAGGTTCAAAACAGATTAACCGATCAACTGCCCTGTCATCATCATCATCGTCAATCACGTTTACATGTAATGGATGCCGGTGTGCCAGCATGTTGTGACAGAAAGACATTCACTCTCATACCTTTTATTCTTTTAATCTAGAGACCGTAGCTACTGTTTAAATTGTCACGGTTAACTACCTAAAGATAACTCACGTCTGCGGGGTTGTCTATTTAGTGACAGAAGATGTCAAGTTAATGTCTTTATAAATAAATAACACGCAGAGCAAATCTGTTTGCATAGGCCAACTATTGTTCATCTGAAGGCTAAGATCATCTCAAAAGACAAAGTTACATGGCTTATTGTTATCAATAAATCCTGTTAAATGGACGTTGCCTTGTAAAAGTGTAGACTGAACATGACAAATACCAGCGCTGGCGGCTAAGGGACCGTCAACAAATTACTATGATGAGTGACGAGCGCTGGCGGCTTAGGAACAGTCAAAAAATGACTGTGAATCATAATAATTTGAATAATAATGAAGAAATGGCTAAGAACCGGTTCAGGCACCGTTTAGGAACCGGAACCATTTTAAAAGTATTTATTTGGAACCGGAATCGCAAAAAACCCAAACTATATCCAACCCTAATCATGTTCTATGACCCTTAATCTTTATAATGGAGTGGTCCATGGTGCTGATCAGACATTTTAGCCTAACCCATTTAAATGGAAAATAACCCATATATTTTGCAGCACAAATAGTCACACATGAACACTGGCCAATGTAAGATAAACAGTTTCTTCTGTCACACTATGCCTGATTCTGAATGGCTCTCTGGATCTTCCCTTTTGTGCCTCAGTTGTTTGGCTGGATAGGAGACAAGGTGAAACACCAGGCGGCTGTGTGTGCCATCATAGCAGTCATGGCCGTTCAGGGCGTGGCCAACCTGCAGGCCCAGTGGGGAATCATTGGAGAGTTCAGCAACCTTCCCCAAGAGGAGCTCCTGGACTGGATCCAGGACCACAGTCCTCCCAGTGCGTAGGCTTAGCCACTTCTATTCACATAAGCAGCTCACCATGCCCGTCTGATACATATACTCTAGGGCTGGACAATATGACCTAAATTCAAAATCACGATTAAGTGAACATTGTACCCCCGATCAGATTAACAAGATATTTTTGTGCTTATCGATTATATTAACAATCGATCAATCGATCAGATTAACAAGCTATTTTTGTGCTTATCGATTATTGCTTATATGATATGTGGGTAAAAATACCACTGTACCAAAAGTGTAGAGAACCGTGATGTAGGGCTGTACGATTAACTGAAAAGTAATCTAAATAATGAACATCTAATCGATGGAATTTTCCAATGTCATTTTTTTCCGATTTAATAAAATAAATCCTGTTCAATCAAGCGCTTTTTTTGTCGGGACACGGGACACTCATCTTGAAATCGTGACAATCCCAGGCACAGCAATAAACACTGCTGTTATTACCACCATTAGTATCACCCTCGACAACAGACGTAAATAAAAACTACACGTCAATGGCTCGCAAAACGGCAGCTCAGGTGGTTTCATATAAACATTTATCAGAACAGACTCATGATGCGTGACAGACAGACAACTTAATTACCTTAATATATAGCAAGGTGGGGTTTCTAACACCTACTGTTAATATATCTGGTCCTTGTACTGTAGGTATTTTAAATTTTTCAAGATGGCTCCTTCTTCCGTCCACGTTTGAAGCGAAAGCATGTTCGAAGCACGTGACTCCGCCCCATAGTCGGCTGAATGGAAGCATGCAGTAGAACTCAAACAAAAGCAAAAAAAAAAACGTTAATCGTAATTGAGGTACAATGTTCAATTAATCGTGATTTAGATTTTAGGTCAGTATTTGTACAATGTTTATCTATGTGTGTGCTTGTGTGTGTGACTTGTAGTGTCAGTGTTTGTACAATGTTTATCTGTGTGTGACATGTAGCAACAGTGTTTGTACAATGTTTATCTATGTGTGTGACTTGTAGCGTCAGTGTTTGTACAATGTTTATCTAATGTGTGTACTTGTGTGTGTGACTTGTAGCGTCAGTGTTTGTACAATGTTTATCTGTGTGTGTGACTTGTAGCATCAGTGTTTGTACAATGTTTATCTGTGTGTGTGACTTGTAGCATCAGTGTTTGTACAATGTTTATCTATGTGTGTGACTTGTAGCGTCAGTGTTTGTACATTGTTTATCTATGTGTGTGCTTGTGTGTGTGTGACTTGTAGCGTCAGTGTTTGTACAATGTTTATCTAATGTGTGTACTTGTGTGTGTGACTTGTAGCATCAGTGTTTGTACAATGTTTCTCTATGTGTGTGACTTGTAGCAACAGTGTTTGTACAATGTTTATCTATGTGTGTGCTTGTGTGTGTGACTTGTAGCGTCAGTGTTTGCCGGAGCCATGCCCACCATGGCCAGTGTGAAGCTGTCTACAGCCCGAGCCGTCGTCAACCACCCCCACTACGAGGACGCTGGTCTGAGGTCAGCAGGTTACCTCTCATTTGATGGAAGACTGGAGCACGGTTCAGTTGGATTCAGTGTGTTGCGTTAACAGGGCATTGGTATTGTCTGCACAGACACCTTTAGTTAGAAACTAGGGGTGTATCGGTTCTGAAGACCGAGTTAGACTGTTAGACTGAGACCACGATACCAGCGTCCACGGTTTGTTGTCACACCTGCTTGATCCAGTATGCATATACAGTTGCAAGAAAAAGTATGTGAGCCCCTTGGGATTACGTGGAGTTTTGCATGAATTGGTCATAAAATGTGC
>JAODOY010035526.1:0-21247 GCA_025399855.1 Forbesichthys papilliferus | reverse complement strand
CAGACATGAACCCAATTGAGATGGTTTGGCACCTTCTGAAAGACTTTGTTCGCAAGGTAGCAAAGCCCAATACTAAAGACGAGCTTGTGGATGCCATTGAGAGCTACTGGAATCAGCTCACGGAAAAAACATGCAATAATTTGATTAACTGTTCTCTGGTCTCCCTGTTGTTGTGGAGCGCAATGGTGGACATTCAGGCATGTAGGCCTATACCAGGCCAGTCACTTTTCAAATAAAAAATAACCTATAACAAGAGTCATTGTATCTTTTGTTTGTATGAAAATGAATATCCTACTATAGACCTACAATACAAACATAAGCCTTAGACTATAGGCTACAACGTTAAATAGCAACAATATCACCACATACAGTACTATAATTTACTATATCTTACTCTTGAATCGTAACTAGTAATTTAGAAACCATGTAACATAGTTGCTATACAACTACGTTGCTTTAATGCACACAGTTTTCATGAAATGGCTTAGGCTATAGTCAAGAAAAACTGGACTACTACAGTATATCCGTATTATCTGGTGTTGAAACTGCAAAATACAAAAAATGCATAAATTGCCATTTTAAAGCCCTGTTAACTATTTCTGGTGCGCCAAATGCCACGTGTGAAGTTATTTTAACCATGAATTCTGAACCCCATGGTCAGAACATTGATTTGTCATAATTTAGTTTGTGATGAAAAGTGTTTTATCATACTCACTGTGAACAATTCACTGTAATTCACAAGTACCATAGTCCAACAACATGCGAATAGGACAGGCCATTATCCTCTATTTAAATATCATCATATAAATGGATACAATTGTCCTATTACCAACATCACAAACATTGATTTGTAATTTACATTTGAATGAAAATCTTATTAGCATTTTATTACTCAGTGTGAACACTAATTCGTTCAGAGTGCTAATCGGTGTGCCATTATCTACTATTGAAATATCACCCTATTCAAATGTATGCAGTTGTCCTAACATGACAATCATGAACATCAAATTGTTGTAATTTATTTTGATTGAAAGTTGAGTGTTGACCATTGACCATGTAGGCATGTTGATCATTGTAAAGCCTAGTCTTCCTTAAGACAGTTTTATCATGCTAATTGCTGTAATGGCCCATCAAGCACATATGTGAAATGGGGGTTGGGATTGTGCAAAGATTTGTTTACTGCACTAAAACTGGGTACTTTGTCAGATAGCAGACCAACATTTAGTCAAAGTTGACAAATCAATGGGATTTTTCAGTTCATTACATACTCTTTCCTTTACATAACATTTAAGAAACATTGTAACAACTTTACATCATGATATGCTTAGGTAATGAAAGACATTCTCAGATTTAAAAAAATAATTTTTATTTATATGTTGGGAGAGAGAAAATTAAATTAAAATGTATGCAATTGTCCTAACATGACAATTGTAGTGGAGACCAATATGCAAATTAATTTAACGCTGGTTCTAGATTCTGCAGTATTTTCTACTGCAACCCAACGGAAATATCGGACATTTTAAAATGGCATATCTGTACCTTCATTTACAGTACATTTGTATTACATGGGATGTGAGTATGCAGTTGCAAGGTTCTAAGTAATTTAGTAATGGGTTAGTTGAATATACTTTCTTGACCTAAGAATAAGGTAATCAAAGATGTGCCTTCGGGCAATGTAAATCACAATGACAATTTAAAGCCAGCTACAGTATGAATATCCAATGGAGGTTGAATAAGGAAATAAACCTATGCCAAAATCATCAATGTTTAAATTTAGTAATATATGCTATACTCTATAAGGAGTTTTATATTATGTAATTTAAGAGCAATATCATGTTGTTATGTCTTCCATATGACAGCCCTTCTCATTCTCCATTTCCGCCATTCTCGCAGTCAACCTGTGTTGCAGAACAAAAGCAGTGACCTTACTTTACCTATATATTAACTTCAAATGTAGTGAGGTTAAGCATATTTATATACACACCACAATAGATGTGCTACTCTAGCACACACCATTTTGAATACACAATAAACAGTTAATTGTCCTATACCGAAGTCACGGGACTAGCAAAAAGGTGGCTAGGCACTTAGCTTAGTACCGGTACACAAGTGATTTCGCATTGTACAGCAACCCACGCAAAGCACTAATTAACTCAAATAATTATCTCTTCCCGATCGCCCATAAACACAACCTTTTAATATATTTTGTAGACTTACATATGTCATTTACGCGCACACGATCACGCCATGAGTCTTCCCCCATTAACCAGCAACAACAAGCTTGGATATCTTCGCACTTTGTCTGCAAAGGTTCGCGATCGGTGACGTAATCGTGTACAAATCAAGCCACCACAATGAATGTAAACAACGGAACCTGGAACTACAGTACGCGCACATTATATATACATTGTATGCAAGCATACACAGTACACACCCAACTGGAAAAACATATTAGCAGTCCAACTGAGGAACAGATTCATGCCCTTTTGTACAACAATCATGAACATCAATTTGTTGTATTTTACTTTTGAATGAAAGTAGCTTTAGCATTTAGTATTACTAGTTTGCATCATTGCAAGACACTATTAAAGTTAATAAATATGAGAACTGATAACATATTTCAAGTATGAATAGTATAAATGTTTAGGCTACACAAAGCGTTTTGCACTGAATACAATGTTTTGCTAATAGTTGAAACTCCTTCTAGAACTTAAAAAAGTAAGTTTATTATGCCAAATGCAGGTTTTGAACCCGAAACGTTCATGTTGAGAGACAAAGACACAAACCACTGTACTATGCGTCGAACTACGGTGATTAAAACCAACATAGTTCAAACCATTGTCGTACTAACATAGTTCGGTACTTTTGGGAAACAGTCGTACTTCGGCTGTTTCTTAATTCAACGATGCATATACGATGTAATTTCAATGTTAGCCTCAACCACACACCTTTCTTAATCTTTGCTCAAAATTAACCAAATTATTAATACAAGAGACGATAAATGTACTGTACAGTGCAAAAACCTACTAATGTTTTTTTGCGCCACCTGGTGGATGAGTTCAGCATTGCTGGAAATTTTAAAGTTTGCCTCAACCCGTATTGCGTCACGAAAAGAGTTCCTGAAGTAATTTCTACCGCAACGCAACGGAAATGTCGGTCATTTTAAAATGGCATATCTGTAGCATATTTCTTCTGTTCAGGCAAAGTTTCTACCTCATAGCATATAAGGTGAGTTCTTACATAAATTTGAATAGGTGCCTTTAAATCTCTGATGAAGGCGCTTTTAAGTGATTCTGTGTACGTTTTCTCCCTCCGTTGGCTCTGGATGTGCGTCAAAACCACTGTTTTCATTGAAAACGGTACTACTCTCTTGATTTTGCTATAATTAGCCCTTCCAATGGCATTTGTTGTAATGCGGTCTAGTACCTTGTCTATTCTTATCTGGTACTCCCCTCCCTCTGCCCATTGTTTAAGAGGGTTCCAGTCAGCCCTTACCACATGCCTTTACCTCCCCACCAGGTGCTTTAATACTGCTTCAACTTCGAGGGAGTTGAAATAGAAACTTTTGAACAATCGTTCTACATATAGTTTTCCCCTCTGTCCCAAATTCCATAATAGCTGGTTAGCCTTCACATGATCTACACATGTCTGCATGTGTCCATTGTGACGGCCCTGCCTGGTTTTAGCAGGCCTCGTTATTGGCTGGGTAGGCCCTAATTAGGCCAAATAAGTACACCTGGGCATGTCACATATATAGATGTGTTGCTGCACACTATCGGTGTGACTCTCCTGGCACAGCACATGCTGTTGTTGGTTTGTTGCTTAGTTTGGTTTTATTCTTAGGTGGGTAAGTCTTAGTTTGGTTAGCATGCAACACACACCACATATATTCAGTACAGACACCTACAGACATTCACACCTCATTCTATGTTATGCTGTTAAGGGTTTGGTTTGTTTAGTTTGTTTGGTTTGTTTAGTTTGTTTGGTTTACGGCCCATGATCCAGGCCGTAACACCATGGACGGTACACCCTAAGTACAGTCGGGTATCTATCTCCTTGTGGCTGGGCAGGGTCTGTAGGGTACCCTGCTTGTGGGTTCAAAAGTTCAACAAGAGGTTAAGCTTCTACCTCACATGTCTTTGCTGTTTTTATAGCTTCCCTACCTCTTGTGTGACTCGCTATCAGGGAACTGGTTGTTGTGTCAGGCCGGAGAAGACATGACTTTGCATTACACTAGCTCGCACTTCTGCCTGTGGGTGAGCTATTGGTAATACTGGCCCTAGTGGCAGAGCTGGGAATGGAATCAGGGGCTGAGAAGGATGTGTTTCCTTTAGCTCTGGGGATGAAGAAAGCAGTGGGGGGTGTAGCTGGGTGCAGGACAAATTGTAGAGGGTGGGGCTGATCTCTCCTGCAGTTAGAGGAAACGCATACAGGGGTGGGTGGAAATGGTTAAGTAGCGACAGATACAACCCTGCTTTGCTGTCTATCTCCTCTCCCTTTGTGCTCTCCCTCGCCCCCACTCCGTTCTCTACCTTTTTTAATCCCTCTCTCTCTCTTCCTGGGTCCCAACTCTGGCCCATTAACGCGGCTTGTAACCCCTTCTTTCTGGCTATTGTTTCGCTGTTTTTAGCATCGCTCCTTATATTCCTTAGTTCACCATACTTCCTACTTTTGGCTTTCTAAACTTTTGAAAACTCCACAATCCTAGGGTCTTTTGAACGCATATATTTATGATCACCAGTCTCAGATGGGAAAACCACCTGTTTTTCCACTTTCAAAGACACAGGTTTCCTGCTGTCTGAGCAATCTTTATGCTATCTTAATGTACAGCTTTATAATAGATACCATCCTATCAACAACAATATTTGCAACAGTTTTACACTTTACAATTCTATTTACCCCTGACTTAATTTATCCCGAGTGATTAATTCCCCTGGGAAATATTATTTTGAGATTCTCAAATGGGCGGTTTGCAACCCTGTATACACAAACCCACAGACGACAACATAGAGACGAATACGCGGACAAACCACCATCACACCAAAACACACACTTTCTTATGAGTTAGCATTTACCATCTACTTACAACAAACACAAATACATTAATCCCTCTCGTATGGAGAGAAACCCCGTTCTCTACTTTTTCAAGATAACCTTCTGGCAAAACTTACAATATCACGCATTATCTCCTCCGGGAATAACCCAGGCATCTCAGCATGTGTACACAAATCACAGGTTACTTTTTCCAAGACAACCTTGCTTATTTAATTCTATATTATTATAATTGATTTATATTTGTATTTTGATTTTTACTACTAGTCTTATTCTAACTTTCTTCTGACCTTTCTGACTCCGTCTTAAAGTATCCCTTTATCCTTTTCTGACTCCTCCTTTTCATGTTCAATCTAATTTCTCTCCCCAATTTTTATGACTCATAAAAATAATTTCTACAATTGTACTCTATTTTCTACTTAATGTTCATAACATATGATCTCACACTGCAATCCCATTCATTCTAAAAATGTCACACACACAAAATTGGTACCACTTATTCACTTATATTACCCTTAAAGCTATCTCAATTTGACCAACACACAGGATTTCAAATGACTTAGCAACAGATAGAATTTCAACACTGCACACACACGCATTAGCACACAGAGCTCGGTCAACGCTGCGCAGTTTACCTCCCTTTAACAATAAGTGTCACGAGTACTCTAACCCCCAGGCCTTTCAAGCTCCTTTTTCTTGCTTTTTAAGAGAGCCTCTAACCCCCAGGTCTTCCAACTCACGTACTTTTTAAGAGAGCCTCTAACTTCCAGGTCTTCCAACCCAATACCATTTACACACTTGTATATTTGATCTACTGTACTCAATAATTGAGTCTAGGAGAATGTGGTGGTTTGATAGTACCTACATTTAGTATCTCCAATTCACAGAACTTTGTTTAAACAGGTGTCTGCTTACCTTTTTAAAGAGTGCACTGTCACCCATCCACCTCCGTCCATTGGATGTCAATTTCTCATATCCGTCTACTGCCTCCTCTCCATCACGTCGAGGGTTACCAATTGTTGGAATTCTGAGTGGTGTCTCCTCACCCAGTTCCAGCATGTTCGTTTATGGAGTTTAAGTAGGAGGAAACAATCTGTCCAAGTGTAACAAAATCAGCTTTAATATAATAATAGTAGATCAAAAATACAAGTTACAGGGCCCTGGTCCACACTTCCTTTTCCTGACTGACAACATGCAATATCAACAGTTCACAACGTCTGGCCCCGACCATCTCTCGGCTCATGGATAATATTCTAGACAATGTTTTCCCTATCAGATGTTGATTGTGCGTCTCTCCCACTCCTGGGGCCCCACGTCCGTTCTCTCCTCCTGCTGGGCATGAATGCTGGGGAAGGTATCTGTGAACGCACCTCACACATTCGGCGAGCTTCTCTTGCATCCCTGTGGAGGATGGGGACATTAAACCTATGTGGGCAAAGCTTTCATTGCTGAAGCTGCGACAGAGACCTGTGGTCTCAAGGTCTAAAGTGCTTGTTAAGACCTTGTTATCTATTAGGTACAACCAGGCTCACAGAAAATGCAGGGCGAGACAGGAGCGTCTGTTTGGTGTCTGGAAGAGCAGGTATTATAAAAATAAATAGGCTTATTAAACTGGCAAGAGGTCAACAACTCTCAATCCATAAATCTATGAACAATAGCTTTAACATTTATTTCCTTCAAAATTAGATGGCGAGGCCATGACACAAGTGGAGGTTACCTACATATTTCATGATTGCATTTTTTGCACAGGCTTTTTTTTCTGCACTTCTTAAATTTAAAACGTTTCCCTTTCTAGTTTGAGCCTCTCTTGTTTAATTGCCAGTCTCTCCTTGTAGAGCTCCAGCTTCTCTTTCTCTATCTCCAGTAGAGCTAGGCTATCTGCTGGCATGCTGGATGACTCTTTTTGGGGTTTTTTTCTGCAAAAAAGTTAGTGGTGATAAACAATATTTGACCCAAAAAAAAAGGCCTATAGAATGTAGTTACATTAAATGAATACGCTTAGTTATAATTTTCTATTTAGGAAAGGGTTGTGTATATGTGACCACAACTGGTGGATCAGGACAAATCTGCTCCAATTCCAAAATCACGGTCTCTTCAAAACTTGGATCTGACATCTGGATATTGGCACTGTCCACCGGTGGGCCAACTTCATATCCTCCAGGAATGCCTGTGTATTGTAAAATATGAATATATAATGTTTTGGGAGGGGGGAAGAATTATGTTTTGAAAAGTGTATCCTACAGAAACAAAACTTATATCCATACAATGATGGACTCAGCTTTAGCATAGAGAGTACAATGGTGCGTTAAGTACAGTATTTACAACCAGTGATGAAATGCAGGGCAAAGTAATATACTGGGTCCAATGATTGCAAACACTGGGCCATTCATATACAGCAGATCACCATAATCTAGCAAAGGCATAAAAGTTGCAGACATAAGATATTTTCTGACTAATTAAAAAGCATGATTTGTTTCTATAATAGAAACCAAGTTTTAACTTGAACTTAGAGACCATGAGATTTACAATGTACTTAAAACTGGAAACTATTTCAATATTTTTCCCTTCAAAAGTTAAAATGCCAGGCAAATTTGATGATATATCTCATGTTTGAAAATAACATGCATTTAGTTTTTTCAGCATTCAGTACCAACTTAAGTTGCTGCAAACAAGTATGTATTACATTTAAAGCAGACTGCAGAAAATCAAGAACCTGTACAGCAGATGTAGCAAAACATTAACAGTATCGTCAGTATAAAAATTCTAAAAGGCATCAGATACATTTTCAGAGTATTGATATAGAAACTGAACAGTAATAGGCCAAGTACAAAACCTTGGGGCACACCTTTAGATACTGTCAGGTGTTGAAAGTTTTATACTGGGCGCCCAGCAAGGCTCTGTAAGGAATCCTGCTTTCGACCCTCGCACCACCAGTTTGCGGTTTTTATTACTTTGCCCAGCTATTTTTGTTTCAACATAAGCTATTTGATTCACTTCTCTGTTTACAGCGGATCCTCGTCCGTCGGTAAAATGGCTCCCGCGAGCTCTTGAACTTCAGTTCCTACTTTTTCCTTCTATTTACTTCAACGCGTCCCTAAACTATAAACACTTGTCCTATACTCACAAACTGGTAACTTCCTTAGCTGTGCGATCTAAATCCCTATGTTCATTTTCAATTCAAGTTTTTGCAACACTTAAGCTTCCTTTTAAGATATCTATCTTATTTTAATAATGACTTCATACAATTTAGGTTGAGACTTTTATTTTTGCTATATCTGGGAAGGGAACCCAGACTACTCATGAGCTGCCACAGAATACATTAAGTTATCACAGGCTGAACCTAACTCCTGCCCGGCATCTAAATAACTCCCTCTCTTGAGATTTATTACCAAACTTATTTCATCATATTACTGGCTTCTAAATAACTCCCTCTCTGAAGTTTTATTACCAAACTTATTTCAATAGATTATACATACATAACAGTACCATCACCCAACATGGTACTTCACACTTCACCGACCCACTGGTCTCACAAATTAAGTTAAATTCAACTTGATTAAACATTGCACTCACTGCATTAGGATAAAAGTAAACATAATTAATTCACAACACATTAATGCCTTATTTCAATACCATAGCAACATTACTAGATAATAGGCAGCCAATTAACCTTTTCAGTGTTTTCGAGAGTGGTGAGGATTTAAACCCGAAGGTTACCCGAGAAAGGCAGCCGCCTGTCTCCTGTTCGAAGAAGAATAAGACCTATGCAGAGGTTCAAAGGTTTATTAAAGAAAGTAAAACTTACAATCCAATATATTCTTCTGCTGATATTGAAGAAAAGAAAAACCAGAGTATTCTTTCATCATGAAAAGTTTGCCCCAAGCCTTCCTTGTGCATAAAAACATGCCCTTTTTATACAGTTCTTCCGTCAGAGTTTAACCAATCAAAACAGTTCTGTATGTCTGCCACACCTGCCCTGTTGGGGTATTTCCCGTCTGTGCAGTCTGACCAATTCTGACTGCACAGTTTTAATTTGTGCAGCCTTCCCCCTATATTTCAGTGTCGGCTTGACAGTCAACGTTTAGGGAGTATTTCCCGTGTGTGCCTCAGAGCCTGGTACTATCTATGCAGTTGGAGTTCAAAATGTTTTTGTTAGTAGTACATTACTTGCCCACAATGTAATCCAAAAATGGATATTAAAATTAATTTGAGTCGTCTGATCAAATAACATCTGGTTACTAAGTCCTACTGGACCTGAGCTTGGGATGTCTGTGTTAGGGTTCCATGTCCAGCCAAAAGCCCAGGAACAGTTTATGTAAAAGTATTGATCAGACCACCTTGTAAAGTGTCTTGGGATCAGGATTTTGGTATTCGAATTTCCACGAATACTGTAATTACAAATTTCAATCATCAGGCTTTTACTAAGGTCTTATTGAAGATTAGGTAATTCATTCCAAATATCCAATTCATTGTCCAACACGAATCAAGGTATTCTAACACAGGAAAGAGTTCTGCCATCTGAGCACACTGTTCTAGCAGATAAAAAGTTGTCAAACGAATTTACTGCTTGCTCAGACAACCCAATGACAGGGAGCATATTGAGCAGGATTCTGTGATCAACTGTCAGAGGCCTTTGAGAAATCAATAAATATAGCTGCACAATTCTTTTTGCAGTCTAAAGCCTCAGTAATATTGACTACTTTAATAGCAGCGGTGACAGTACTGTGACACTTCCTGAACCCTGACTGATATTGACTCAATGTTCCTGTGAATTCTATGAATTCCTTAAATTGATTGCTAACAAGAACCTTCACCAGTACACACGACTTGGAAATTGGCCTGTAGTTGTTTAGATTTGTAGGGTCATCCCCCTTTAAGAGGGAAAGAACAAAAGCAGATTTCCAGACTGTGGGGATTTCGTGTTTTGATAGAGAAAGATTTAAAATACATAGTAGTGGCTCAGAAATAAATTCAGCAGCTATTTTTAGAAAATAAGGGTTAAGTTTACCAGGACCTGCTGATTTACTTTGATCTAACTGCTTTTATCCTGTCTGGACCTCTGACACAGATAATGGTTTAAAATAAAATTGACTGGTGACAGAACAAGAATTGTTAAGTGTAACATTTGGAGAAGGTTTTTTGGGATTAAGGGACTCAAACAAAGACACATCAGAAATGAAATACTTATTAAAACAATTAAGCATAGCAGATTTATCAGTCAGATTACCATCATCAGTAGAAATGTGGCATGGGAATTCACTGGAGTTTATTTTACCAGAAGATTTGATCACTTTCCAGAATTTCTTTGGATCATTAAAAGTTGTTGTTTCAGAAGGTAATATTCAGATTTGTCTTTTTTTCTATAGTTTGAACATTGATTTCTATGTCTAAAATGTAACCAGTTAGATTCAGATTTAATTTCTCTGGCCCTAGCCCATGCAATAACCATTTATTTTATCAAACTGAATAGCTCAGTGGAGAACCAGGGATTATTATGACCTTGCACCCTAAATTTGCGAAAAGAAGTATGCTTATTTATAATTGCAAGGAAACCCTCATAAAAGTGATTCCAATCCAATTTATAGAGAGCTAGGTCATGGATAAGGCTTGCTCACAGAAATTTATATGATCCCTTTTAAAGATTATTTGTGGTTTTGATTTTTTAGGCTTGGCATTTCTAACTGTGGCTATAACAGTTAGAAATTAACCTGAAATTAATAGGATTTGGGCTTTGGAAGACATATGAGTAGAACGTTAAAATCCAGTTATACACATCTGGGAAATGACTCCAATAAATTAAATCACGGAGCCTTTATTCATTTGTGGAGTCCATTTGTGAAAGTTCCATCTTGCTAAATCTGAGTCCCCGCTTGGGCCCTTGTTAAAAGAAGGAACAGAGGGGGCTCGTTTTGATCTTGAGTTGGGCTCCCCTTGAGTATAATGATCTCAAGAAGGAACAGAAAGGCTACAAAGAATGCCATGTCTATTGACATGAAAATATAAAATGTTAAGAAATCGCCATCTTGGCGTCATCGATGTCAATACCATTTAAAAAATCCCATTAGCAGCTGTCAAAGAAAGTAGCGTCGGTTGCTATGTAACAGACATAAACGTTCTGCACTTCTATGTAAACAGCACAAACATGGCTAGAAGGATTGCTAGTATAACAAAGTTATACATTTATAATAAAGAGAAAACGCTAATTGTATTTCTTTGATATTTTAATTACCAAAAAATGAGAGTTGGAATCTATAAAATGTGTGCTCCACATGCTATGCATAACTATATATATATATGTACATTCTATACACCAGGCGTTTCTAATACACACACAACACACACACATATATATACTGCTCAAAGAAATAAAGGGAACACTTAAACAACACAATGTAACTCCAAGTCAATCACACTTCTGTGAAATAACACTGTCTACTCAGGAAGAAACACTGACCATCAATTTCACATGCTGTTGTGCAAATGGAACAGACAACAGGTGGAAATTATAGGCAATTAGCAAGATACCCCCAATAAAGGAGTGGTTCTGCAGGTGGTGACCACAGACCACTTCCCAGTTCCTATGCTTCCTGGCTGATGTTGTGGTCACTTTTGAATGCTGGCAGTGCTTTCACTCTAGTGTTAGATGAGATGGAGTCTACAACCCACACAAGTGGCTCAGGTAGTGCAGCTCATCCAGGATGGCACATAAATGTGAGCTGTGGCAAGAAGGTTTGCTGTGTCTGTCAGCGTTGTGTCCAGAGGCGCTACCAGGAGACAGGCCAGTACATCAGGAGACGTGGAGGAGGCCGTAGGAGGGCAACAACCCAGCAGCAGGACCGCTACCTCCGCCTTTGTGCAGGGATGAGCAGGAAGAGCACTGCCCAGAGCCCTGCAAAATTACCTCCAGCAGGACACAAATGTGCATGTGTCCTCTCAAACGGTCAGAAACCGACTCCATGAGGGTGGTATGAGGGCCCGACGTCCACAGGTGGGGGTTGTGCTTACAGCCCAACACCGTGCACGACGTTTGGCATTTGCCAGAGAACACCAAGATTGGCAAATTCGCCACTGGCGCCCTGTGCTCTTCACAGATAAAAGCAAGTTCACACTGAGCAAGTGACAGACGTGACATGGTCTGGAGACACCGTGGAGAACGTTCTGCTGCCTGCAACATCCTCCAGCATGACCAGTTTGGCGGTGGGTCAGTAATGGTTTGGGGTGGCATTTCTTTAGGGGGGCCGCACAACCCTCCATGTGCTTGCCAGTGGTAGCCCTCAGACCCCTTGTGAGACCATATGCTGGTGCGATTGGCCCTGGGTTTCTCCTAATGCAAGACAATGCTAGACCTCATGTGGCTGGAGTGTGTCAGCAGGTCCTGCAAGAGGAAAGCATTGATGCTATGGACTGGCAAGCCCGTTCCCCAGACCTAAATCCGATTGAGCACATCTGGGAAATCATGTCTCGCTCCATCCACCAACACCACGTTGCACCACAGACTGTCCAGGAGTTGGCGGATGCTTTAGTCCAGGTATGGGAGGACATCCCTCAGGAGATTATCCGCCACCTCATCAGGAGCATGCTCAGGCATTATAGGGAGGTCATATGGGCACGTGGAAGACACACACTACTGAGCCTCGTTTTTATTTGTTTTAAGGATATTACATCAAGTTGGATCAGCCTGTAGTGTGGTTTCCCACTTTGATTTTGAGTGTGACTCCATATCCAGACCTCCATGGGTTGATAAATTTGATTTCCATTGATAATTTTTGTGTGATTTTGTTGTCAGAACATTCAACTATGTAAAGACGAAAGTATTTCATACGATTAGTTTATTTATTCAGATCTAGGATGTGTTATCTTAGTGTTTATGTATATGTATGTGTGTATATATATATTTATATGTGTATGTATGTGTATATATGTATGTATATATATTTGTGTGTGTGTGTGTGTATATATATTAGGGCTGCACAATTAATAGAATATTGAACACAATTACTAGAGTATTAGGGGTGTGTAACTATTTACACAGGTTTCAAAGCCATTTCAAAATGCAGAAGCATGCCAGTCATTAAAGTCAGGCACAGTGCCACAACACACCTTCTGCATTTCCATGCTGATGTGCTTTCTTTAACAGAACTCACCTGTGGTGATGAGGTTAACGGTTGAGAATAACAGGGCATTTAATCTAAAGCTAAAGGTTCTGTTATTAGATCTAAAATAAATAATTTAAATGATACATAAATATTACAACTACTGCAGATCTTAAAATAAATATTAAAATAAAAACAGCAGTGAAGTGATAGTAGCCTAGAGCCACAACTACTATAGAGAGCATATAACATATTACAACAATATAACATACAATTTACAATAGTATAAATATAGTGTATCAACATATTGATAACATGATAGATAACACGATCAAATAAAACATGATAAAATATACTCACTAGTCCTCAAGTCGATCCTTGCCCTCTTCAAAAATACTCCTGCTCGAGATACTGTCTAGAGCTGAATTTACGTCTGTCACTGCCAAATGCATCCTCTGCAAACATGGCTATGACTTGCTCTGCTGTATAGTTTTGCCATGTTGAACTTACTGATTGTTTTATATGCTTTTTTTTCTTATGTTCTCTCTTTGTAAGCAATATAAAACAATATAGACAGCCATTTCCTGAGCTAAATCCTTGAAGCCTCTGCATATCAGCTGGTTTACTAAATTCATGTCACGTCACATTTGCTCAGACCAGATCAAAACAAGCCGTCACGATTGCACGATTTTTTGGATGTGGATACCACAAATAATATATTTTTGGTGAAAACGTCGATCAGACATGTGTTCATGTACATGTGTGTTCTTACGAAACATCAAATTTTTAGGCTTATTTATCCCAATGGATGCCTTTGATTTACATGATTAATTCGAGGACCCTCAGACATTTGAATGTGACGACAAAATCAATTTTTACCGTTTCTAGATAGAAAAAAATAAGTAAAGTTGGTGATCTATTAAATAAAACATTACTTTTCATCCCATCTGCTGTTTTTGGGTTCCAGACGGTTAAAGGAAATAAGTTTTGTTCTGATCCATGCGGTCAGCAAACATGCAAATGTGATTATTATAGCGCCCCCTTGTGGCCAACATGTTTCAAATTTAAATCGTACATTTCCTGTGCCACACTAAATAAGCATATCAAGTTTCAAGACAATCAACCATTGCCACGGGCAAATATTGACTGCTGAATCCTGATTGGCTGTTTGGCGGCCATTTTGGCAATCCAGCCAATTGGCACTTGATGACATGTAGTCACATTTGGCCATGTGGCAAGTGTGCCAAATTTAAGATCATTATCTTAACAGTTTTTGAGATATTGACAGCTGTCAGTTGTAGCGCTCCCTATTGATGAAATGTAACAATGTTGTGTGCTTCCAAAGAATGTCGTTATGATTATGCTTGTCAAGTTTCATTAAGTTTGGACAAGGAAATCATCAAATATAGGCGAAAGAGTACATTTAGGCCACGCCTTCAAAGCACAACTTTAAAACGTCAGATCAAACAATTTTATGGTCTGTAGATGATTTGTATCAAAATTTGTGAGAACTGGATGAACAGCCTCGGACTAATTCATTTTGCATGAACATTTTGTTTTTTTTCAAAATGGCGGACCCATTTTCTATACGCAAATGGGCGGTAATTGGTCCATTCTGTTCAGGAGCATTCAGGAATTATGGGGAACTGAAAAGTTTAATAACCCATACGGTTCTCCAGATATAAGCCAAAACGTAAATGTTGTTATTAAAGCACCCCCTAGAGATGTCTTGAATTTTTGGGAGATCTTTACCGGGATTGGGACATATCTACCAAATTTGTTGCCTGTAGTTTGTGCTGCCCATGCAGTTTTATGTCAGAAATGGAAACAATAATCCTTACAATTCCAGCTCCAGCAGCTTTGCTGCTTGGACCCCTAATTATACTAGTCAATAATGCAAATCCTTACTACAAATTATAAAGTGTAATATGATAATGATTCAGCAGCAGCAGCGATGGAGCAGATGTCACTGTGTAGTGTGACCTCTGCAGTGTCACTGATATTACACCCCTATAGACAAATATCCTAATCTTATTGAAAATTAAATGAAAATTTGAAACTTATCTAGAGATTTATCTATAATGTTATGCAAGATAATGTTAATGTATCTATACTTTCTCCACTTGTCTAGTACAGATAGCAGAACCAATAATGTCAGAGCTAATAGGTCATTTTCTTGTTTAGGCTTGGGTATCTGTTGCAATCCCACATCAAACGCACATTTGCGCTCATATGCTGTATGCTATCCCTTTATTAGTAGGGTAGTTGCAGTAATAGGAAAACGTTGTTTCTTGTTCTTACAGCACTTCAAATACAAACTGATGTTTCTGCCATCTGCCAATTTTTGTTTCGTTCTTACAGTGCTGAGATCGACCAGAAGCTTCAGGAGATCATGAAACAGACAGGCTACCTTAAGATCGACGGTCAGGTAAGAAACCAAAATGTAGGCAGACTTGATAATAACAATCATTACATGCCTACAATATTTAGACAGGCAGCTAATACAGTAAATACATCTGGATGTGGATCTAGACATTTAGTTTGCAACAACATTAAAATCTAATTAGTGTATTTTGTGTTTCAGCGGTATCCAGCAGACGTTACAGACCTGATCAGTGAGGGGGAGATTGGCAGTGGGACTTGTGGACAGGTTTTTAAAGTTCGTTTCAAGAAGACTGCGCATGTCATTGCTGTCAAAGTAAGACTCAAGAACAAAGCTTTACTAATACACGATCAGCCATAATTTATGACCACCTGCCTAATATTGTGTAGGTCCCTTTTTTGCTGCAAAAACAGCTCTTATCCGTCGAGGCATAGACGTCACTTGACCTCTAAAGGTGTGCTGTGGTATCTTTAGTCCTGTAAGTTGGTAGATCGGACATGTTTGTCCAGCACATTCGCAGATGCTTGATTGGATTGAGATCTGGGGTCTTTGGAGGCAAAGTGCCCCAAAGTTTTTCAAACCATCCTTAAACCATTCCTGAAAATGTTTTGCTTTGTCGCGGTTCATTATTCTGCTGAAAAGGAATGTCATTAGAGAATACAATTAACATGAAAGGGTGTACATGGTCTGAAACAATGCTTAGGTAGGTAGTACGTGTCAAAGTAACATACACATGAATGGCAGGACCCAAGATTTCCCAGCAGAACATTGCCCAAAGCATCACACTGCCTCCACCGGCTTGCCTTCTTCGTGTAGTGCATCCTGGTGCCATGGGTTCTTCCAGTAAGTGACGCACACGCACTTGGCCATCCACATTATTCATCAGACTGCTTCCATTGCTTTGTTGTCCAGTTTTTATGCTCACATGCGCATTGTAGGTGCTTTTGGCAGGGGATAGGGGTCAGCATGGGCACTAGAGTTGTGCCGATAGATGATGCCATCGCTGATGGCTGACAGACATCACGATGTCGATGACTGGATTTAAAAGTATATAAAAAAATAAGTGTTCAAATGTGGCAAAGCAGCATTCAAAGATGTATATTTTTATATAAATGACTAATTATTTTTTGTTTAAGATGAATATATATTATTTAAAGAAGTTTTAAAAAACTCATTACGCGTGCACCCCTCCCTTCGCCCCTACGAACAATGGCATCGTCCATCACAATGTTTACTGTACACATTGTCCGGTGCCAATTTGGTAGACCTCGCCCAACCCTAATGGGCACCCTGACTAGTCTGCGGTTACGCATCCCCATACGCAAACAAACTACGATGCACTGTGTGTTCTGACACCTTTCTATCAGATTCAGCATTAACTTTTTCAGCATTTTGAGCTACAGTAGTTAGCTCGTCAGTTGGATCGAACCATATGGGCCTGCCTTCGCTTCCCATGTGCATCAATGAGCCTTGGCTGCCGATGACCCTGTTGCCGGTTCACTGCTTTTGATGGGTACCGACCACTGCAGATTGGGAATTTACCCCGTAAGAGCTGCAGTTTTGGAGATGCTCTGACGTTTAGCCATCACAATTTGGCCCTTGTCAAAGTTGCTCAGATCATTACTCTTGCCCATTTTTCCTATTTCTTACACATCACCTTTGAGGACAAAATGTTCACTTGCTGCCTAATATGTCCCACACACTGACAGGTGCCATGATAACAATATATCAGTGTTATTCACTTCACCTGTCAGTGATCATAATGTTATGGCTGATCATTGTTTTGTATGTCTATATACACACACACTAGGGGTGTAACGGTACGTGTATTCGTATCGAACCGTTCTGTGCGTGCATTTGTACGGTATCATGCGAAAAAAGCAGAGCAAGCATAATGCGGAACCAAACTTCACAAGGAGCCTTTAAACTATAAGCCTTGGCTCAGATTATAGAACTTACTGTTTCTTTTTAAATATCTGTGTGGGAAAACTGTGTTGGGCGTGTGTTGGATCGAGAAAAACACGACGTGACAGCGTTATTAAACAGTAAATCCCATTGCACAATGCACGTGGAACTAAAGCAGACCTATAGCATAGTTTTTTCCTCCGACTTTGGACTTTGGCTGCCATGCATGCAAACCGGACGTGGATTACTGGTGGATATTACTTGCCCGGCACCACCGGCAAAATGTATGTAATTTACTCTTATTAAACATTGCATTGCTGTTAAGTGTGGAGGGGGTGACAGTGCAGAGCACACCAGCAAATCTGGTCGCCTGTGTAAAGAATCTGCTTTACATAGGCGACTAAACTCAAACAAATATAAAACTGAAGCAGCGTGGCGATAACTGACAACAAATTAAACACAAACCACATACAACACATATCATCCTCCACACATGTGCACAGTGACTTATATAATACATGATAATGGTATGTGTGTGTGCTACATAACACGCCGGTGAGAATGAATGATAGGAGGAGTGTCGCCTGTCTGCGCAGCTCCCCGTTACAACTGCATTGTGAATTTTAAACGTATTGGGTACGTTTTAGCCAGAATAATTAATGTATTACATGACAAGAAGTAATGTGAGCAACAAAGTTATTAACACAACATTGTAACTGTTGGATCAATTACATGATTGGTGGAAAGTGTGGCTGAGCTAATAAAATGTTTTTATTTTCAATTATTTATAGTGTATTTGTACTTCTACAAAATATTTCCATTACACTTTCTGTAAAGTGTCAAATGCCCCATAATAAAATGAAAAAAGTTTGTTAGAAATGTTTGCAAATGTATTAAAAAAAATAAAAATTACATTTACATAAGCCTTTGGTCACAGCCTTTGGTCAATAAATGTTGAAGCACGTTTAGCAGCAATTACAACCTAAAGTATTTGAGTATGATGCTACAAGCTTGGCACACCTACTTTTGGGCAGTTTCTCCTATTCTTCTTTGCAAGACCTCTCAAGCTCCACCAGGTTACATTGAAACCTACAATCAGTACAATCAATTTAAACAAACTCATAGCTAATCTGTGCCGTGCAGAAGGTCTTGTTGGTTTTCGACAACAAGCCTCCTGAACAACTAGTTACCTGCTGCTGGTGGATCACTACGGAAGGCAGTATTACCTTGGTGTGGATTATTCAGGGCTGTCGACAGATTGTCGCCAGGGTAGGCTATTGGAACTGCGTTTGTGGATTGCGCAAGCAATCAAATTATAGCTATCGGCTGAATGCGTGCTGCGGTGGAGGCAAATCTGTTTTCTGAGATGACTGGAGATGCTGAATGTAAAATGCCCATTTCTGGACTATAGTCGACTAATTTGTCTATTAGTTGTCTACCCAGAGCAGTGGATGAAATACATCTTAATTGGTTGAACCTTCTAACAAGCCCATAGTCACTATTTCAAATTGTTTTCTACACTACAGGTTCAAAATAAGACAATTTTTCCAAATATTTCTGCTATTGACTGTATATTGTAGACGTGATGTATTGTTTAAGGTACATAATCAAAAGTTCCCTCGACATTATTCTTACGGAGCCCCAAAATCCTACTGCAACTGTAAAATTGGCACAGTTTAATCTACAGAAGGTTTTTGCAAATACATTTGAAACATAGTGATATTCTTGGTGAATGCATTTATTTACAGGGATTAGTTTGGCTAAAATCAGTGTTTGTGGAATTAGATTATAATAATCTGAGGTTGAGTTTTAAAGGTAAAGATGTTTATAAAAGTATAACAATGTTTTTTATTATTATGCTTTTAATTTCAGGAAATGTACATCCAAATCCATGCCCCTTGACATTAAATTAACTTCAAACTCCACACAATTTAAAAAACAGAATAGGGATTGGATTTTTGCATACATATGTAAGAAGTTTGGTACCTAAAACAGCAGACCCAGATGTTTTAGTGTTGTCAGAAACATGGCTATCCTAAATCTGTATCTAATCAGAGCATTGGTCTAACAAGATACAACATGTTTAGGTGTGATTTTTTTTTTTTTTTTTTACTTTCCAATTGTCTACTAGACCAATAGATGTGTTGGGATGTTATAGACCGCCCTCTGATAAGGCAGAGTCTCTGAATTCCGTTTCTGAACTGAAAAATGTGGATGGATTTGTTATCTTCAAACTGATGCCATTAAAAGGCTATGTAATACCCAATTGATAAAGACAACACGGCCAAACTTTAAAGATAACTCTAAAGCCACACTAATTGATATTATTCTAACAAATATCCCACAAAGGTACTCTGCTATTGGTGTCTTTACAAATTAGATAAGTGATCAATGTGCAATTTCATGTGTAACGGACACAAAGATCCCTAAATTGCCCCGCTTGGATAGTTATTAAACCTAACTATAAAAAGTTTTGTGATCAGGGTTTTTTGCCAGATCTGTATTCTTGTGACTAGGAAAAGATTTTACGAATTCCAGATGTTGGCCGCCAGCCAGCTTTAAAATTGTGCTGCGTGTTTGTGCAATTATGGTAAACCCCTGTATTTACCGTAGCCTCACGTGAAGCTACATTGTACGCCGTCACAATATTATGATCTCTACAGTCAAATTATTCATCGTTTATATAAACTCAGCAAAAAAAGAAACATCCCTTTTTCAGGACTGGGTATTTCAAAAATAATGTTGCAAAAATCCAAATAACTTTACAGATCTTTATTGTAAAGGGTTTAAACAATGTTTTCCATGCATGTTCAATTAACCATAATCAATTAATTAACATGCACCTGTGGAACGATCATTAAAACATTAACAGCTTACAGAGAGTAGGCATTTAAGGCCACAGTCCTAAAAACGCAGGACACTAAAGAGACTTTTCTATTGACTGTGAATGACACCAAAAGAAAGATGCCCAGGGTCCCAGCTCATCTGTGTGAACGTGCATTAGGCATGCTGCAGGGAGCCATGAGGACTGCTGACTGGCGATTGACAGAGCACTCTATGTCCGCACTGTGAGACACCTAAGACAGCGCTACATGGAGACAGGAAGGACAGCTGACCATCCTCTCAGTGGAAGACGGTGTGTAACAACACCTGCACAGGATCGGTACAAATCTGAATATCACACCTGCAGGACAGATACAGGATGGCCACAGCAACTGCTCGGGTCACACCAGGAACACACAATCCCTCCATCAGTACTCAGACTTTCCGCAATAGGCTGAGAGAGGCTGGACTGAGGGCTTGTAGGCCTGTTGTAAGGCAGGTCCTTACCAGACATCACCAGCAACAACGCCGCCTATGGGCACAAACCAGACATGAGTGGCAAAAAGTGCTCTTCACTGACGAGTCATGGTTTTGTCTCACCAGGGGTGATGGACGGACTCGTGTTTATCGTCAAAGGAATGAGCGTTACACCAAGGTCTGTACTCTGGGGCGGGATCGATTTGGAGGTGGGGGGTCCGTCATGGTCTGGGGCGGTATATCACATCACCATCGGATTGAGCTTGTTGTCATTGCAGGCAATCTCAATGCTGTGCAATCTCAATGCCACCAGCCATACTGTTCTGTGCATGATTTTCTGCATGACAGCAATGTCAGTGTTCTGCCATGGCCTGCAAAAAGCCTGGATCTCAATCCCATTGAGCACGTCTGGGACCTGTTGGATCGGAGGGTGAAGTCTAGGGCCATTCCCCCCAGAAATGTCCGGGAACTTGCAAGTGCCTTGGTGGAAGAGTGGGGTAACATCTCACAGCAA
>JAODOY010035515.1:7563-21248 GCA_025399855.1 Forbesichthys papilliferus | reverse complement strand
GTAATATTGGAAATTGGTTTGTCATCATTAATGAATAAAATAAAATGTATTAAAAAAACAAAACTTTATTCTGAAGTGTGTACTGACATAGTGATGGATCCCATGAGATGTATCTTCCAGTTATAACATTTGAATGGAAATTGCAAAAGCACCAGTTATAATAAAAATCATGTGAAACATGTACAATGTGATTTCACCACCCTTACCTCTTTATGAACTGAATGGCTTGATTGCCATTGAACATGCTTAGAAAGCCTCCATGATAGCAGTGTAATATTCACTGTCCTGTTATGTTGAAACATCTCAAATAAACTATAATGTCAGGAATTACTTCGTTCATGTTGTCATTACAATGTCGCACAACAACCACACGTTTTCCTCTTATATTTTTCTAGCGTATTACCTGTACTATTAGCTTACCTTACCTGTACTATTAGCTTACCAAGGTATACAAATACCTTGTGCATTATTATGTTTTCCCCTATATTTGTAGTATTTCTTTTTTTATATTGATATATAGATTTTTGTCATTTCAAAAAAATAAATAAACAATGGTTTGGCCAAAAGGAGCCAGAGGTAAAACAATCACCTAGATACTAGAGAAAACAATGGAAGAGGATCTTGCTACAGTACCTTATTGTTACTAATTAGATAAAGTAGAGGTAAAGCAGCGCTAATGTGTGTTTTGGGGGCAATAGTATTAATTATGTCCAACAGGCGGCAGTGTTGTACTATTTTGGGCCTGTGATCCCAGTCCCCACACACAGCGCCTCCAAGTTCTCTCATCAAACAAGAAGAGCGGGGCGTGGACACGGACAATCTTTTTGGAGACTAGACTAGGACAAATTTCCCGTCATCGCGCCTGAAACTGGATATTTGAGAAACTTATTTGTAAGTAAACACGTTATATAATTTTTATTAGCTATTTTTTGTTGTTTAGACTATCAATTGATAGCACATTTGCGACAGAATAGATTCGTGTTTCAAAGGCCTCCCTGTCATATTCTTCATAACGGACTTTCTGTTCCAACTAGCCTATTACTTAACATTCCTTATTATATCTGTTACATTTCAACTACACTTTTATGACAAGCTCTCAATGTCATCACGCCCTCAACGTATGTACGCTCATACCAGCTCATGTACGCGCTTCACTGCCCACTACAAAATACCAATGGCATGCGCATAATTCCAAAAAGCCCCGCCACAATAACAGATGTGGACCACACAAACATTACACACCATAACAGACTAAATATAACAATATATGGTGGGAACACAACTTTTTGGCATCTTGTTTACAGCCAACCCTGAGCTTTTCAAGAGTGAACAAACATACCACCCTTTTGCTTTGGAGTTGACCAATCATCTTACAGTATCTTAATAGCAGTGTCACTAACACTTGGTTTGTATGCTGCTTGCCCCTGATCTCAGAAGAGACGTCAAGAAGACCTACGACCATGGATGACATCTTCACACAGTGTCGAGAGGGGAACTCAGTGGCTGTACGGCTGTGGTTGGACAACACAGAGAACGACCTCAATTTAGGGTAAGGGTAACATATCTGTTTTGTTGTGGTTTAGAAATAGACACGCTTGCAGATGACCACAATGCTGTCGCCTATGCGTAATGTCTTTATGCAATGTATACCACAGAGTGGTATTTGTTTAAGATCTTTACTGTGCATGTGTGATAGGTTCAGTGTGTGTGTGTGTGTGTGTGCGCGCGTGTGTGTGTGTGTGCGAGTGTGTGTGTGTTTTAGTTTCCCTGGTGCAGAGCAAGGCAAATAGTTTCCATTTTGTGCACTCCATATAAATCTCAAAATTTTCCTGCACGTCACTAGACATTTTTTTAGAAAAAAAACTGTATATTGATGCCATACCCATAAATAGTTACAGAGAATTGTGTGTGTATGTGTCTGCACGTGGAAAATGGAAAGGGTTTATGGTGAAACGGCAATATAAATGGCACAGTCAACTGATGTATTAATTAAACCCATCAAATGCAGCGACACAAAAAGAATTGAGCAGCACAGACATTTTTCCAGAAGAGTGACCGCATACGAGGAATAGTTATCTGAGTTTGGGTCAATCCTTAGAAAGCTTCTTTTTTTTTCTCCTTCTTCTTCTTCTTCTTCAAGCAAAGCCATTGGTTCTCTCTGGGCAAGGCCATATATGAGCAAATTGTTGATGTTTGTGACGTTCAGGCCAGCAGAGCTTCGCTCCGGGCCAACCGCAAATGAGCCAAAGCCATTTCCTCTATTCAGCTCCTTACAGGGTTGGTCTGTCTCTGGCAGTGTCTCGTGCAGCCAGCAGCAGTCACCGTATAAACATCTGACCGGTGATTATGCTGCTGGCCTGATGTTATGACTACAGCCTCACTCTGAGGAGCCACAGTCGTGTGCAGCTAAACCCCGCCCCCTTTCAGAGTTTCTATGAAATGGCGCGAGTAGACAACATTTGTTCAGACGGCACTGGCATTCTTTTCTTTTCCTGTATCTGATGTAAGGGTTAGGAATGGGGAAGACTGGGAACACAGAGACTAAAATATATGGCATTCTGAAACTCCCCCTTCAGCTGAGAGAGAGAGAGAGAGAGAGAGAGAGAGAGAGGATTCCACTCTGTTTTCCTCTCTGTCGTCATTCCTGACTTTTTTTCCTGCATTTCTTTTTATAGCACACATGGTGTGTGTGAGCACAGTGTGTCCAAAGGCTATACAATCGATTTTAAACGGCCAGAGAATGCAAAGGCTGCTAGAGCAGGTTTCATTGACAAACAGAGTGCAGCCGGCACCGATATGTGATTTTAGAGGCAGTTTCAATGTCATAGGAAGTTGCGTGCAGGTGATAGGCCTGTACACTAGCACAGTGTGTGTGTGTGTGTGTGTGTGTGTTTGTGTGTGTGTGTGCGCGCGCGTCTAGCCAGCGCGCCTGCTTTCAGACATATTTAGCAGAAGTATGTGGTCTAAATAAAGATTGGTTGAGAGATACTGAGGGACAGGCAGGGAGAAAGAGTATCTACCTAGACAGCCTTTTGTAAGCTGATACGTGCTCTAAGTTGTTACGTGCAATAGTGCAACCGGGTTGGTCTCAGCAGTATGACCAAGGGAGATGGCTTTATATTCCCAGTCCCAAACCACCTCCCTTCCCCCATCCACACCCACCACTGCCATGCACTCCCATGAGAAAGTAACCGTTTACATTAACGTAAATAACTAACTAAGTCAAAACTATTAAAAACATCGCAGCTATTCCCCTTACTCCTCTGACCCAAAAGTGTCACGTCATGACATTATAATTCTTTTTTTTTTTTTTGTTGAAAGATTGACTTCTCTTTGCTCTGTCGTCTCCGTAGAGACGACCATGGCTTCAGCCCCCTCCACTGGGCCTGCAGGGAAGGGCGGAGCGCCGTGGTCGACATGCTCATCATGAGAGGCGCTCGAATTAACGTGATGAACCGGGGCGATGACACTCCATTACACCTTGCTGCCAGCCACGGACACAGAGACATACTGGCAAAGGTGCACGCACGCACGCACACACACACACACGCATGCACTAAAGCACACACGCATGCACTAAAGCACACACGCACACACTGCTTTAAAAAGAGACCATTAAAAATACGGTATTTTCTGATTACCGTACATGTGTTTTACTATATTTTACCGTTTCTGTCTATGTGATGAATCTACAGTACATCCCACTGTGTGTTATGTTACAGCTGATTCAGTGCAAAGCAGACCCCAATACAGTCAATGAACATATGTGTTATGTTACAGCTGATTCAGTGCAAAGCAGACCCCAATACAGTCAATGAACATGGAAACACACCGCTCCACTACGCCTGCTTCTGGGGACAAGACCAGGTGGCCGAGGTACAGAACACTCCAGCCACACCACTTGTTGGCTGAAAACGCCCTCGTCTGGTCAAACACTGTTACTGCAGCACACTTGGTTGATGTTTGGGGATGATCAGGAAAGTAGAGATAAACAAATCAAATGAGACTTTTAGTAAGTCTCAACTAAATAGTTTTTACAGCACAATACGATTATTTGTATTTGAAACTGCAGGGTGTTAGTTTGTGTTATATACAGTATGTAACTATTATGTTAATTATATAAGGGTATAAAATCATTGTAGAAAGCCTACGTGTGTTCCACTGTGAATTGTCCAACTTAGCATAGACAGGGACTAATAACTGAAATTGGAAGGACCTTTCTGAAGTGTGACTTTTCCACTTCTGTAATGACCTTTCTATATCTAAGACCAGAAGTCAGTAGACACATCTAACACTTTCCTTTTGCGTTCACAGTTAAAATGCGTATGTAATGTGTAATAAGCTTCCCTCCTCTTTCTTCCCTAGGACTTAGTAGCCAGTGGGGCTCAGGTGTGTACATGTAACAGGTATGGACAAACGCCTGTGGATAAGGCCAAACCTCACCTAAGCCAGCTGCTTCAAGGTTAGAAATAACATGGTTTAGGTCGAATTGTCATGTTTAAATCGCACATTCACGATTTTATTTGCTTTCGACACAAAGCGTACATAGTTAATAATGAATTGTTTGATCTTTCCTTCCTGGTGCTATTCATGTTTTGTAGAGAAGGCAGAGAAACAGGGCCAGAATCTAACCAAAGTACCGTACAAGGAGACGCTCTGGAAGGGCACCATGCGGACACGTCCCCGTATGTGCAAATTTGTTTAACACAACCCTGAACACTACTGTGTATTTCTGTTTGACCAGCCCTATTTCTGCTCTCTTAGGTAACGGTACTTTGAACAAGCAGGCTGGTATTGACTTTAAACAGCTATCTCTCCTGACCAAGATCAATGAGAACCATTCCGGAGAGGTCATTCCCTGTTTACATGTTTATATCTGAGCTGTATAATGATTGTTCTTTATGCCTTGGGTCTTACGTCATGCTGTCTCTGTGTAGTTATGGAAGGGTCGTTGGCAAGGGGACGAGATTGTAGTTAAGGTGCTGCAGGTGAGAGACTGGACAACCAGGAAGAGCAGAGACTTCAACGAGGAGCATCCTAAACTCAGGTACAAATGGTATTAAGTCAAGACAGTATGTGACTGTCTGTGTATTACTGTGTATTGCTTGAATGAGCACAAAGTCTACTAGTACTCACTTAATAAAAATTATATATAATATTTAAATAAACATTCCCAACCACCTGTCTTACTCTCTGACCTATTTCTTTTCACAACAGGATATTTTCTCACCCCAACGTGTTGCCTGTTCTGGGTGCCTGCCAGTCACCACCCTCCCCTCACCCCATCATTATAAGCCATCACATGTCATTCGGATCTCTTTACAACATACTACACCAGGGCACAAGTGGGTAGCTTGTGTTTAATAGTACTTGGCACAAACATACTCTACAGTATATAGATGGATTCTCTTTTTAAAATATGAATATAAACATACGTTTCTCCTCTCCCCTCCTGTTCTTAGCATTTGTTGTAGACCAGACACAGGCAGTTAAGTTTGCGTGGGACATTGCCAGTGGCATGGCTTTCATCCACACTCTGGAACCAATGGTTTCACGACTTTTCCTCAACAGCAAGCATGTCATGGTGAGACATAGTTAAGCAGCTTTCTGGAGTCTGTGAGAAATTCCACATTCTATTACACTATGGGTGAGAATAGAGTGTGGGGCGTAACATGACATTAACGTGACATTTAGCCAACTAAAGGAGGGCCAAAACAAAATTAGCATTGTCACATGGGCCTTTTTGGCACCAAGTGGTGACAATATGAACAAAGCATTACAGCCAGTTTAAAGAAATAAAAATATATTTGGACAAAAATAAAAATATAACCACATGAATCCAATATAAATCCTTACCACAGGAAATATAAATATATCAATACCAAAAGGGCATAAGTGCAGTTATGTTATGTTGGCACCAACTGGATTAGTATGTTCACTGTTGAAATCTTTTGTTTTTTTTAACTACAAATTGATTAGGAATTCACTTGTGTAATTTTGGCAGTAGAAAAAGCTCACAGAGAGCTTTCATTTGAGATATACCTCTCCATTTCACCCAAAATGTCACTTTTCAGAGATGAATTCACAAAACACTATCATGTAGCATTTACATCCCACCATTAATAAGACGTGTCTGGTTGGCAGATTGATGAAGACATGACAGCCAGGATCAGCATGGCAGATGCCAAGTTTTCCTTCCAGTGTCCTGGTCGTATGTACTCCCCAGCATGGATGGCACCTGAAGGTATTTGTTACCTCCTGCCCTTCTTTCTCTTCCTCCATCAAAAATCCCTCTTTTCTATATCAACCTCTTTCATTTTGTACTTCTCCCTTCAAGCTGAACGTTCTGTTACAATTAGCGTTTAGTTTCCTTAGCGTGATTGGCTATTTGATTTGAGTGTGGGAGTATAGGTAAGAGGTGATTGGATGCACTCCAGAAATTGTCACACCTGTGGCTAAATCTGACACACAAGGGTCTTATAGACACAACAAGCACACAACTGGAAAAACTGTATAATTCCTGAGTCAGTGTGAATAAAGTTCAATAATTGTGCTGGTTAGTTCAAAACATTGTTGTAAAATAAAGAAAAAAAGGTAATGATCACAATGAAGCATTGGGAGTTTAAAATAATGTTATGGAGAGCCTAAGTCACTTCAGCATTATTGGACCTTAGTTCGAAAATATATATATTTTTACAACAAACTGCAACGTTCATGACAATTTTCTTTAATAGACAAACACCATATGTGTACTTTGTGATACATTTCAAGCATGATCAAAACATAATTAGATTCTCGCCATTGACAACAATACATATTTTTTCAAAACTAAGGTCCCATAATGCGTAAGTGACTTAAGCTCTCTATTATCAATGTTAATAATGATGCTGGATATGTTGGTTTGTCCTGTTGTTATTTTCTCTATTTAGCCACATGTCAAGTCAAGTCAATTTGATTTATATAGCCCTTAGTCACGTTGCAGTCTCAAATGGCTGTACAACATAGATTTCACATGGAAACAAACAACTCCCCCTAACCTGCTCCTCCCCCTGAGCAAGGAAAAACTTCCATTAAAACCACATGGGGGAAAAAAGTGATGAAACCTTGACACATGACACGTGACATCTGAAAACCTGCTTTGTAATTTACTTACAGCTGTTGAGTGCTATGCATGCTATGGTTAAGAGGCATGTGACTCATGTGAACAGATTAGAAAATAATCCCTCTACATATCCACTACCAGATCCCACAATATGCCTACAGTATACTGGCGAGTACAAAGTAGCTTCCTGTACGTTTTGATGGTTACCGCTGGTCATGACAAATCTCGTGGAATTGTATAACGTCTATTCCAGACATGGAAAGTACAGACATTATTTATGTTTTGGCCGAGTCATGGAATATGAGGGAATTTACAGCGTATGTGCACGCTAATCTAAATAAGTGCAACATTGTTATTGATGTGAATAAGTGCTTGAGCAAGGTTGCTTAAATTCCCCAAACAAAAGACACAGAAGAAGACATAAGAATAAAGCATGTCTGTTTTGTATGACTCAGCAGGGATAATGTTACATGAAAACACTTGATCTACAGGAGAATTTGAAAGCAATGCAGAATGCCTAATAGCCTTACTGCACTATATATTGTCAACTGATGCCTAGATTTAGTGTTTTCCTTTACATTAATAAAGCCATTTCCACCATACATTGATGGAGTAAAGGCACAAATTGATGCTTTAAGTGTTTGATGCTCAGAATACCCTTGGAGGTTTTTGTAAAGAGCGCTTCCCCTCTTTACAAAAACCTAATTTAACCACTGGTGTGAATGTTTACTTACGTATACCTACCGGTATGTGAAATATATGACATTAATACTCAGTTTGTATATTGTTATCCTGCTGCCTGTCCCTTTTACACAGACATCATTATGGTAGTCTGATTTTACGTTCACTACAGGTCATAGAAACGTGGATGTTTAGTCAGTGAAAGTCACGGAAGAGTCAGGGAACCCTGTTGATAGTTCAAGATACTGAATTTCGTTACTGGATACTTATGCATCAGAGGCTTTGTGTTGTCCTTTGTCAGGTTTAAACTTAAAGGTGAATATGCTCTTTAGTTTTAACCCCAAACTTATTGAATCTTCTTCTGCCAATGAGTCTTTAAACTGTCTAATTAAAAAGCTATACCTCTATAAGTTATGTCTACCTATAAGTCAGCGTTTATGTAAATTCTCAAATTCCTGCCTGCCTTGAATGTTTTGTTGATTCTGGTTTTACTTGCAAATATGATGTTTATTGTGTACAAATTACATTTCAGAAGGGAACATAAAGGCATTCAGCACACTACGCTAGACGTCAATCGTTCAGTTAGTTTATATACTGTATGTAGTTAGATGTTCTTGCAGTATTTCCTTGTAACTCATTAACTCCCCATTGTGCAGCACTTCAGAAGAGGCCAGAGGACATCAACAGGCGGTCGGCTGACATGTGGAGCTTTGCAGTGTTATTGTGGGAGCTAGTTACCAGAGAAGTCCCATTTGCTGACCTCTCCCACATGGAGATAGGCATGAAGGTGTGTGCCTTTGTCAGTGTGTTTGTATGCATGCACATGTACATGCAAGCTGTAATTAAATGAACATCCTAACTCTGCCACCACTCAGGTGGCTCTTGAGGGTCTCCGGCCTACAATTCCACCAGGCATCTCCCCTCATATCTGTAAGCTAATGAGGCTGTGCATGAATGAAGATCCAGCTAAAAGACCCAAGTTTGACATGATTGTCCCAATCCTGGAGAAGATGCAAGACAAGTGAAGGCCACAACAGTATTTTATTTTTTTTTATTACAAAACGATTGAACCACAATCCACTTTCTTGTTATCTTCACTGACATTCACTGCTTAAGCTATTGTAAATATATTATGATAGTACCACTTGTCACTGCTAAACTATGGCCATGTTGCCACCACTATGTATACATTGGTCTAACCACGGTGCTATTTCATTGTGCCTACTGTTAATCTTGCAGTCATTGTTGAACCTGCTAAGCCAGGTGAAATGTTAATGCAAATGTTTCTGTGAGCATTTGAAAATGTATGCCTTAGAAGCAATATTTATACAGTTTTGCTGACTACCTATGCAATAAATGTTTATATTTATGACAGATGTGTGCACTGTGTGTTTTGTGTCACATGACTGTGTGGCACAATTAATGCTGACTTGAAGGTTACAGTTTTAGCAAAACACATGCCTCATTTCTGGTTTTAAATCTCAATGGGGAATTTCTTTCTCTAAAGCAGACTTTAAACATACAAATGTTATCCTAAAAATAAAGAACTTATGTCTTTACTGAAATTAAATATATAATACACAGGGAGAAGCAGAACATTCAATTTTAAGATACTATTTTTTTCCACGGGATAGATTGAGTCTGTGCACGAATAGACGGGGTGACCACAGAAGCAATCAGTGAACATGTGAAACATTATCAGTCTTTTAAGCCCGAATGTCCGTCCAGGCCTTATGTCTGATAACATACCGCGTATGGTATCAGAGGACTATAGGGTCAATTCAAACCGATATAATGGCTATTGTATCTGAGCATAAGAGGCTTGGAAAAGTGTGGACACGTATATATTTTACAAGGGTAAATACAATTGCATATTGTATTTCCTTAGAGAAACTCGAATTGTCTCTTGTGGAAACATTTGATTTTGCTGTTTTATATGTTTGGTTACGTACACGTTTAAAATGTCAATAACAATTCAAATTCAATAGAATTGTATCATGATAATAATGCAATGATATTAGCCTTTGCTATAGGAGGAAATCAATATAATTTTAAAGATAAGAAAATATGTTGACATATATTACGATTGAGTATGTAGCCGATGCTTTGTGTGTGTCTAGGTTACTGCAGGGGAATGACCAGGCACATCCTTCCAAATAATGAAGAAAACAAAAAAAAGAAAAACGTTCATAGAAATCACGTGATCAGTCAGGTGACATCCGTAGACGTCTCAGTCAGTCAAAACACAGCACCAACAGCCAATGTATGCAGATTGACTGCATGGAGCAACACACTCGACCTCGTTTTTAATTTGTCACAAACCTTTCAATTTAGTTTCCCACTCTACACGCCGAGAATAATTCGACCTTCTGCAACGTGTGAGAGGTATTAATGGTACCGGTACAGTAACAGAACAGTGTAGGCCTATGGTGAATGTTTCTGTTCCTAAACCAAGTGGGGCGTCAACTGATTTGTTTGTCTGCTCGTGCGTGTAAGCCGTTTCCTCATTTAATGTTAAGCACCGCATCTTTTCTGTCCAGAATGTGTATTTCCTCTAGCGAGTGACTTGTGGTTCTCTATACCTGCTCTTCGGTCGCCTACAATGGGGCTCTCCGCGGTGCCCTCCACGTTAGTGGCGACAAGCTGCGCCCTGGTTCTGCTTATGTCGGTGTCCGGGACTTCTCATCTGTTTCAAGCCACGAGAGAGCGAAACCTTGTGTCTATGGAGCAGTTTACCCGAATGAGTGTTGGATTTAACTGGAGAAACCTCACCTGTGCCGCATGCAAAGCAGTGTTCACAATCCTTGACATCTCCCTCCTGGTAAGGACATTTTACAGTCACAAAGAAAAATGACCAAACACAGTAGGCTATTCATCTCAAATAATTGTTTCCTACTATTTATACTTTAGTTAAATGCATTCAGTTCACTGTTATTACATGCTGTTGCCTCCTAAATATGAAACAGTTTTCTCTCATGATTTTACGTCTCCAAACTATCCTGGTTTCTCTCCCACGTTCTTTGATAAGAGTGATGCAAACACAGAGCGGGTGGCTCACATGGTCTGCGACGCCTGCATTCGCCTCCATTTGGCAGATGAGCTTGTGTGTCGCCAGATAACCGAGCTTTTCAGGGACGACTTCATCCGGGCACTGCAGGAGTCTCTACTCTGGCCCTCGGAAGCGTGTGCCCTGCTAGTGGGCTCCTCTTGCGGTAAATTTGACCTGTATGCACCCTGGAACATCAGTCTGCCCAACGTCCCCAAACCTCCAGTCAGTCCTCCATCGCCACCTAAACCGGGCTCACCCCAGAGCAGGATTCTGTTCCTCACAGACGTTCACTGGGACCAGGTCAGTGTGACATCGTGTCATTGCAGTGCTTTCATTTTTTTTGAAGGTGTACTAAGTGAGATATTCCACTTCATTGTTAGTCTATACCTGAGCCTATGCATTTATAGCTATTCACTCTCCAATAGTTTTGATGTTGTGTGGCAATACCTCGATGAGGAGTCTAAGAATAGCGCTCCAATATCGCATGTCGTTCGTGAGACTTCAAGCTTGCTTCTCACAGAAGTGAGCAGAGGGACGTGACAGCGTCCGGGCTCTGAGTGTCAGTCCGTGCGCTCACCAGACGATCTGTTGACAGGAGTACGAAGCGGGCAGCAGCGCGGACTGCAAGGCCCCTCTGTGCTGTCGTAATGAGTCTGGTTCTCCCAAGTGGAGGCGGAGGGGTGCTGGATACTGGGGAACGTACAGCAAGTGTGACCTGCCTCTGCGCACCGTGGAGAGCCTTCTGCACAATGCTGCCAGGACCGGCCCTTGGGACTGGGTCTACTGGACTGGTGACATCCCAGCGCATAACGTGTGGTCTCAGACCAGGAAACAACAGCTGTCTGAGCTCACAGTGATCTCCCAGCTCATCTACAAGTAAGCACACGCTGGCCAGGGTCATATACTGTATGTGAATAGAACAGAAGCCTTTTTTATTCTTTTTTATAGCCTCCCTAGCCGATCCATGAAGCTATAAAGTTCACATTGCACCCGTAGCCAAAACTGACAAGCATATGGCCGGTGTTAATAATTTATGATAATTTGATCTCTCTCTCTCTCCCCCTCTCTCCCCCTCTCTCTCGTTTGTTCTCACTTTGGTTAGATATGATTATTCACACAGTGACCAAGGTTAAGAATAAGAAAGCCCCCTCCCCAATCACATCACCCACTCCTTTTCCACTCCCTTTCAGGCACCTCGGCCCGAGTGTGGTGGTGTACCCTGCCGTAGGCAACCACGAGAGCACGCCCGTGAACAGCTTTCCTCCGCCTTTCATTCGCGGTAACCGGTCCATATCGTGGCTCTACAACACGATGGCGGAAGAGTGGTCGCCGTGGTTACCAGAGCAGGCTCTTCAGACCTTGAGGTATAACTTTGTAATATATAATAGAGTTGTGGATACCTGTTTATTGATTGTGTGTGTGTTCCTTGCCAAATGCTTTATTTAATTTAAAATGGTGGTTTCTGAGCTGCTTACGTTAAAATGGTTTCTGTTAGGGGTGCACGATATTGATCATGAAAATTGCAATATCAATATTAATTTCAATATTTTTAAACATAAAAAAAAACGTATGGGAATGGTTTGGGTTATTGGAAAATGCATCAAAATATAGTGATACACATTTTCAACTAACAACTAACAACAGTAATTCCAAGCTACCGAAGAGGCATTCTTTTTGGCCACTAATATTTCCTCTTCAATCTCTATTATGTAATTAGCTTCCTCAGCCACACATCCTACTGCTCTGTCTATATCAAACACAACTAAGCCAAACAGCCAACAGACTCATCTCTCCACTAAATATACTGAATATTGCAAATCCTGCTACATTTTAAATATGATATTGCGCAACGTGATATTGTGATAACGATGCTGAATCGATATGTTGTTTCTGTGGTGGCTTTCATACAGTCTTACTTCCACTTGGGAAAGAGAAGTGTTCAGGATTCCAGAGTTCCTGCTGTGTGGTGTCCTGTGCTGTAAAGTGTTGCTTCTCATTTATTGATCTGGTCAGAGGAACTGTTACCAAACTCTGTGGTCTTATGCCATTTCAGATATGGGGGGTTTTACACTGTGGAAATTCAGCCTGGCCTGAGGCTGATCTCCCTCAACATGAACTTTTGCGCTCGCGAGAACTTCTGGCTGATGGTGAATTCTACGGATCCCGCCAACCAGCTACAGTGGCTGGTTCACGTCCTGCAAGCCAGCGAGAACAAGGGCGAGAAGGTGGGTGGTAGAATGTGATGAATTTAACGCCTCGTATGCTGAATGCCCGTTGAAGTGCACAATGGCAGGCGTGCAGCCCACTGGTTGTAGTTGGTGTTTCAGTGTGCCAAGTTTGACACAGTGGAACCACAGACACTTGGTTGAATTAATGTGTGATGATCCCATGCGATGTGAAAGGTTACTTTTCTTTTCTTCGAGTAGAGTTTACTCGGAAATGCTTCTCACCACTTGAACCTGACAAACTGTCTGTAGATGTTTTTTGGAGCAAAGTGAAAATACCTTGCCATGAATAAAAATGAGTGTAAATGAAACTCACACGTTAAGGTTTGGTTTATAGGGCTTTTGTATGATGTTTTGTTATGCAGTTGAAAGATTGTTCATTGCACCATTCTTATTTTTGGGTCACAGGTCAAAGTTTGAGAACTGTTGACCTAGCCAATGTTTTGCAACAAGACTGCCTTATCTAGTTATCAGGTTTACCAGTGGCAGTCAGTTATTACAGTACAGTATGTTTAACAAGACGGTGCATTATCTAGGTGTACCAGTGGCAGTCAGTTATTACAGTACAGTATGTTTAACAAGACAGTGCATTATCTAGGTGTACCAGTGTCATTCAGTTATTACAGTA
>JAODOY010035504.1:5033-16226 GCA_025399855.1 Forbesichthys papilliferus | reverse complement strand
ATTACATCTATGACAGCCAGACCAATTAGGCTCTCTAACCAAATAACTAGATTAACTAACCATTACATCTATGACAGTCAGACGGATTAGTAACACATTATTACTAATGACCATTCCAGAGCTGACGTACCTGTTCATCCCGGGAATGTTACCCCAGAAGTTCCGAGCTCTGTGGGCGGGGCTAACTTTCACCGCATCCACCACCACTGGGTTGCACTGTGGACCAATCAGAATACAGAAGGAGTCAGGTGTGAGTTAACAGCTGGAAGGGTGTCGCTGACCCAACACCAGGGGGCGCCCTCACCTCCAGGAAGCGACAGATGTTGACACGGTCGTGTATGTTCATGAAGACCACGTTCTCAAACAGCCAGAAGAAAGGCCGCGGGTCCTCGTCCTTGGGCTTCAGCAGGTGCAGGATGCGGTAGAACTCAAAGAACAACCGACCGGTGCCCTCTGCAGGCCAGACGGAAGAATTACAGTACAAAGATCAAATTAAATCTTCGTTGGGCCATCCAGATCATAGACTTATTAATAGACACAGGGAAGAAAATGGCAGCTCGATTTTACAAAGTATTTGCTCATTGCACGAGATTGTAATTAAGCGTATCGCCATATTGGTAAAGCAAAGGTCGTCTTTATTATCCTGGAGGGGCAATTTGGAATAGTCAGCAACCAACACATACAATCATCAACACACACACAGACAGATGAACCACTTAGTGATGTCAGGATCGTCGTTGCAGAGCAAGGACACAATACCAGAGTCATCTGCAAACGTAATGACATGACGACCTACATGTTGGCTTTGGCACCAATCAGTATACAAGACAAATAAGAGAGAGAGAACACCCTTAGGCGAACCAGTGGAGGATAAGAGAGCCTCTGACAGCACACCATTAACCTCACACTGCCACCTAACTGTTAAAAGTGGAACAAGTGGCTTTATTGCTGCATGCGCAGTACAAACAGAAGTTTACGTGGCAACCTGCGACCCTGGAGCTCCTGACCTCTGGCCCCCTGCATGAGCGCCGTAGTTTTGGACTATACTGTTAGAAATGTAGGCTTGTTTTGTTTAATATTTAGCATTTACACTAAAAGTAGGATGGATGTTGTGCTTGCTAATACGCCACTTGTTATTACGTCGAGACAAACAATCGTCCAAACTGGCTTTATTGACATTGTTAGAAAGAAATAAATGTACAGGAGCACCAAGATAATGTTATTAGGCACCATATAAACCAAGTGTGGCACCTGGAAAAACGGAGCAGTTAAAGCGATAATGAATTCATGAATAGGGCGTGTATTGCAGATGGTTATGAGAGCATTCATATGTTTAACTAAATATTTATCCAACACACACACACACACGTGCCATGAGCCTAATCACATACCATAGATGCCCTTTCTTAAGGGGTTGACGATGGAGAGGTCATTACAGGGGCTCCCTCCGATCAGCAAGTCAAAAGGCCCCCACTTCTCCAGCTACAGGGAAATGGGGACATGATCTCATAATATACAACTATGTTGCCCCTGAACTACTGGAGGTAGCTATACACACCACGTTACAAATTATACTGTATACTGATTTTCCTAAATAGTCTATGCATATAATTCAGTATAAATTTCAAGTCATCAACTTTTAGGTCAAATTCCATTGAACTCACAGAAGGCTGTATCTACCAATGAAAACAGTAATTATTTTTCATAATTTCCTTAAAAAAAAAACTCAAAATGCACTGTTCCAAAATATTATGCACAACAGAGTTGCAAAACATTTTATAGGTTGTAAAGAACTGAAAATGGTCATTTGTTTCAGCATTAGGAGGTCATATTTACTGAAATCACAAGCTATTTCAATTAAACATGTTAACAGGGCAAGTTACATGTTGACGTAGGACCCCTTCTTTGATATCAACTTCACAATTCTGCGTTAGCTACATAGCTAATAAACACGTACAACATAGCTAATGTAGCTATAGTGTTAGCGACATTCATTTGTGATAGGCGGCAGCCGTCGTACTTCTGTGTCGGTGATGTTGCGCACGTCGTTCACGTGGATGATCTTTCCGTCGTGGTTGACCGTCGCCACGGCAATGGAGTCATCGCAGATCTCCGAGGCAACGTACTTCTCTACCTTGAAGCCCAGGTCCTTGAGCACCAGGTAGCCTGGAGACACACACAAACACACTGCACACACACTGCAAAAAGACAGAGGCCCTCCCCTTAACACACACACACACACACACACACACACACACACACACTGCAAAAAGACAGAGGCCCTCCCCTTAACACACACACACACACACAAACCCGTGGCGATTCCATCAAACAGCGACAGAACTCTGATTGGTCGACGCAGGTTGGCGGGGACGGACGCGTAGATGCGATGTGGCTCCTGCAAGGTCAAAAGGTCCCAACAATGTTATTATGGCCTGTCCCAAGCTGTGAAAACAATCCCTATGAAGGCAGCGTTTAAATATTAAGAGATACGGCTACGCAGCACAAAAGCCTTGGTCCCACCAACAACACTAGATTTACAATGAGGCCATTTAGCAGGAGCACCTCTAAAGCTCTAGATAACCAACCATGGCGTCGTTAAGGAGGGTGTAATGGGGACTGAACCAATCACCTTTCAGCAGGGAGCGGACCACCGAGAGGACAACCACTAGAGTACCCTGCCACATACAAGGACTAGAAACCCTACGCATTCTCCCCGATTATGTAAGAGGTGCGGGGTGAAAGGTCATCATGAAGTGCTGCAGGAGGCATTAACGTCTTCCTGAACTCACAAACTCAATGGCGCTGTTGTTGACAAAGAAGGCCTGAACCCGCGAGCTCCAGTCTCTCCGGGGCACCAGAGAGCCGTGGGGGCCCATTGGCTGACACAGGTAGCACACCCACGGGTCAACCACCTTCAGCAAGTCAAAGGTGCCCGGGCCCACCAGGATGTTCAGGCAGTCCCGACAGAAAGACCTGCAGAGGGAGAGATGGGGGACAGACACGTGGGGGGGGTGGTGAGACAGCAACAGACAGCAAGAGACAGACAGCCAGGCGATGCCAGAGAGACAGACCTGCAGCAGTTGGCGTTGCCACACAGTACGACCTCCAGGCCGTAGCAACAGACGGTGCAATAGGACTGATATCCGTCGTCGTCGTAGCGATACAGCGTCTCTGTGAAGTTGTCCTGCAGAGATGCTCAGCGTGAGACACAGCAGGTACCATGGCAACACTCCATGTTTTGCCGTCGCTGAGACCTTAAAGACTTATTGCAGCACTAGCTAATATTACACCAAACAACTCCAGCCTCGTAACGCTGGCCTGGCTCCGCCCAAATACGATTTAGTTCACTGAGATTACCATTAATCAGGATCAGTTCTAGAGAACCTCATATCAACAATATCCCTATCGCAGCGCCACACCACACATTGAAACACATTGTGAAGCAAAGCGCAGTTCTATGGCTTTGTTGATGTGAGCGGTGTTCCCCACTTTGCTTATGTTGCTATCTACGGAGCCTGGGCTGTGTAGACGCACCAGATTATGTGTTCAACACACAGAACATTAAGAGAGAAATGTAAGGAGATATCTGGTGAATGTGTATTAGCTTACACTTAGCTTACTGTACCTTAGAAGTCAAGCATGTTTCAATATGGTGAAATGCTGGCAGAGCTAGATGAAGTGATCTAAACAGTTGCCGATTGGATAAAGGCTGTTCAATAGTTTCAACATTAGCCAGAGGCCTACGTCCAGTATGAGTTCTGTTCCCCAGGTGAATATGGTCTGGTAACATCAAGCCAACAATAACACAAAGCTAAAGCCCAACTTGAACAGACACTATATTCACCTCTCTCACAGCGCCCACTAGAGTCTGCTAGTGTGTTCAGGCGCCCGTTTACACCCATGGACAACACAGTGTGTCACTAAGGGAGACATTAGCGGCAGCTCACCTTGCATTTCAGACAGAGGCTACCTTGGAACAGTGGGTGGGTGGACTCGATCTGGTCAGAGCCACAACACAAGCAGAACACTGTCCCAGGGACAAAAGTTACAGATTAGACTAGACGCCAGACAGTAGCTGTGTTTACATGGACTCCATTATTATCATTCCCATTGGAATTGGGTTAAAAGCAGGTTGAACCCCAATACTTTGGGTTCAGAACTTTCTTCTGCGCATCACCCAGCTACTAATGTTGCCGAATGGATTGGAGACCAGGCGATATAGACTGTCCTGCTCTGTACAAAGACAATTACGCATGGGAGTTATTACGGTGACTTCACCTGGAGCCGTACGTCTCTCCACCAGTCACACAAATAGCCTCACTCTCCCGACGACGTGCCTACAACTAGTGTAGCCAGCTTTAGCCTTTTTGCTAGCAGGACACATTACGATACCGAGCTTAATGTGTGCATGTTTAACATCTATTCCGATACATTGCGATGGCGCATGTAAACACCAGATGACATTGTAATCTGAACAGGTAACCCGAAATCTTAAATTGGAAAGGTTCCATCTGAAAAGACAAAAAAAGTGTCCATGTAAACCCAGCTAGTGATTAGCCTAGATCATGGACACACAACATGTATTGAGAGAAAAGAGGGATATTAAAATATATAAAGGAATACATACTGTAGCATAAACACACAAGACACATATATCAAGACATGTTTCATGATCTCACTACACAAGTACATATCTTGCAGCCTACCTTCAATATCTAGATTGTTTTCTGTTATCCAACGAATGGTCTCATCTGAAGAAAACCATGAAGACACATCAATACAAGAAACACGCAGTTACACACACACACAGACAGGGGGCGCCACACACACACACACACACACACACCTCTGTACGTCTGGTCTGGCAGGGTGTAAGCGCTGCTGGACGTCTCTGCGATGGCAAACGCCTTCCTGGGCAGAGGCAGCCGGGCCTGCGGTGAATCCATTTGAATGGTGATCTCTGCGATATGTGCCCGGGCTTGCCCTAGTGGTGGACAAGTGCATTACAACAAGTCTAGAATTATATAAATAGCTCACAAGCCCCTCCCACACCCGACTCCCTACTCCTCCTCCTGCAGTGTCACTGGCTCACACCGCCCTCCGCCCCTTCCCCACACACACAATCAAGCACCTTTAACCTCTGGAGGTAGAAGCGTCCTCTTGACTTTCTTCCTCCTGACTCCTTCTCCTCCCAAGCCCTTCCCCCTGTCCTCCTCTTCCCCATCTTCCTCCTCCTCCTCCGGCTCCTGTCCATCTCTCGGCATTCCTCCCCTCTTCCCCCGGCCCCTCCCCCTTCCCCTCCCTCTGACGGAAACTTTGTGGTGGGTGGGTGTGGAAGTGGGGGTGGATGTGGGCGTGGCTTTCATCACAAGATGCTTGGGCGTGGGTGGAGCCTCGTCATCTTCAGAGGAACCTACAATGATACAGTTGCAGTGTTAGAGCAAGGGAAAATATCTACATCGCCGTGGGGCGGTCATGGTGGCGATTTAGATATATCTCAAGGGTTTCTTTCAGTAAAGGTTCCAGTGACTGTTCCTCCTTAGTATTAAATTATCTGACAAAATGCTTTCTGTTTACAACCGCACGCCAGTGTATCTGTAGGATATGGGATGCGTGTAAGTATCAGATCATTTTACGGTTCTAAAACACACATTATTTTAGTCTTTTACCCTCATTTTAAAACTAAAATGTTTAATGTAGATTGAGTCTAAGTGGCAACAAAATTTGCGTTTTAATTCGTTCTGGTAGATACTGATCGTGTAGGAACCAGCTTTGGTCACGGGACTTTTGGCCTGAGCTGACTGGATCACGAACTCGGAAGAATGCACTGAATTACAAGGGGTTCACAAACTTTTTCTTGCAACTGTATATTGTAGGATCTAGTTAGTGCAAACGGTATATTTGTTAACAATTATATTTATTTATGCATGAATAATAAAGTGATTTTGATGAAAAACATCATGATTTTAAGCTTATTTATTTAAGCTCGAGTTTGCTGACGAAAGCGTGCTGCCATCTTGGAATTTCGAGGACAGTCAAAAACCTGAAACTTTGTAAAATATGTCAGTTTTTACAGATTTTGGACAGGTTAAACGGTCTCCGTTACATTAATTTAAAGAAAGCAATATCTTTCTATCCTGCTCGCGATAGCCATTTAAATGACAACAAAGATTGGTTTTCCATATTGGCCATTACAAAAGGAAAATCAGACATACCACCGATCTCGTATTTTGACTTGAAATTGTCTAATTCCGATCTGCTTCCGATCTATCGGTGCACACCTAACATTAAGTTATATCTTTATATCCAATTAATGTAGCTAAATCTTCACATTAACTAAGTATTAAAACTTGTAATATTCATAAATTTGACAGTGTGGGCAGCCATGTTGCTATGACAATTTAAAACTGTGTTGAAAAAAACGAGATTCCGACTTGGAATTCCGAGATGAGGCGATGGGTTGTTCATTATTCTCCCATGTTGGAAGCAAACGCTCGAACGCAGCAGTAGACAGCAAGGAGCAGACATGGGTCCGGGCGGGGGGGTATCACTGACTGCACCTTTAAGCTCCTGAGGAGCTCGCCTCTTCTTCAGTCTGCTGCTCTTCTTCAGGACCTCTCCTGCCAGCGGGGGTCCATCTTCCTGCTCCTCCCCCTCCTCCCCCGTCTCCCACGGGTCTCTCGTCACTCCCCTCTTCGTCCGCCCCCTCCTCCCTCTGACGGACACTTTGTGTGTGGGCGTGGCCTTCATCAGGAGACGCTTGGGAGTGGGTGGAGCCGGGGTCTCAGCAGACATACCTGGAGGGACGGCAGTTACGGCCTCTGTTAGTGGGCGCTCTGCTAACAGCACCTCCTTGTCTGGATCAGGTCTGGATCAGATCTGGATCAGGCCTGGATCAGGCCTAGGTCAGGTCAGGTCAGGTCTGGGTCAGATCAGGTCTGGGTCAGATCTAGATCAGATCTGGATCAGATCTTGTCTGGATCAGGCCTGGGTCAGGTCAGGTCGGGTCAGGTCTGGGTCAGATCAGGTCTGGGTCAGACCTAGATCAGGTCTGGACTGATCAGATCTGGATCAGATATGGATCAGATCAGGTCTGGATCAGGTCTGGATTAGGTCTGGATTAGGTCTGGATTAGGTCTGGATTAGGTCTGGACTGATCAGATCTGGGTCAGGTCTTGTCTGAATTGATCAGATCTGGATCAGATCTTGTCTGGATCAGATCTGGATCAGGTCTGGATCAGGTCTGGTCTGGATCAGATCTTGTCTGGATCAGATCTGGATCAGGTCTGGATCAGGTCTGGTCTGGATCTAAGACGTGCTAGAAGCTGGTCAGAGTCTTGTGCGTACCGTGTGCAGGAGCCATAGAGAGGAACCCATCAGGCCCAGAAGGGGGAAACCCTCCAAAGGCCCAGTCCAGCATCTGCCTGAGCACCTGCGCCCTGCGCTCCACTTCCCCCTCTCCCCCCGCACCCGGAAACTGCTGTTGGCAGCGCCTTGCCGCTTCCTGCCACACACACACACACACACACACACACATTTGGTGAGTACACATACCATACTTGACTGCCTAATGTATACACACACACACACACACACACACCTGTAGCACTTGGAAGACGGCCTCCCTGTAGGTGGCGATGGTGGCAAAGGAGTTGGAGCAAAAGCACCTGGCGAAGGCAGCGAGCGGCCACAAGAGCTTCTTGCTCACCTACAGAGGATTCAGGAGCTAGCTTAGCCACAGGCTGCACAGGTAGAGGTCAGACATCTTGCTCAGGGATTATTAAAGCACTGTGTATTTGTACTGTAGTACCAGCACAGGCCTGCGGGGGAGCCCTACCTGGGAACACATGCCGTCGCCGTACCACTCCACCATGCGGAGCTCCTGAGGGGCGGGGCCTGCCAGTCTGACCACGCCCTCGGAGGCGGGGCCAGGCTCTCTGACCACGCCCGGCCAGAGGGGGTAACCCTCCACGGGGCCCCACACCAAGGAGCCTGCCTGGAGCTCACCACAGTGCTGTGCCTGGAGCTCACCACAGTGCTGTGCGTGCGCGCACACACACACACACACACACACACACACACACACACACACACACACAAAGTCAGTTGTGCTCTCAAACATGAATCTGACAATGTGAAACCAAATATTACAAGTAGCCATGGCAACGGAGGCCTGCGTGTTGGTGCAGTACTGTGCGGTGACCAGAGCGTGCTGTTCACCACGTGACTATGGAGGCGTGGCCCCGATACCTGGTGGGGGGTGTTGTCCGTGACGAGCACCACGTCATCTTCATCGCTGTCCTCGATGACGATGGACTCGTCGCCTGGCAGGGGGGCCGCTTGACGACCACAGGATAACACACGTTAAACGACATTAACGCATCGTTGTACGTTAAACAAAACTACAGACCCATTTACTGTTTAGAATAAATGATTATCTAGGACACAGCATCTGAATATTGTAGAGACATAAGCATAATCGCAAGAGATCATTTCTTTATATGGGGCTTAGCGGGACAACTGTTGCTAAGCTGCGCACGCATTTTAGTGACGTCGGCAGGAAATGGGGCTATATAATGCTGCGTTGGTGGGAGGCGGAGCTTCACTTGAGGCTTCCATGCGTTTGAGCCTGTATGAGGTCGGACGTGGAAAAATATGGACGCCCGACCTTTGAACCTCACTTGTTGCATAACAACATCGTGAACTATTAACAATCTGTGTTAAATTTAGCCTTGTTGACTGTAGCCGTTACACCGCTAACATCTATAACAATAACACAGTTATATCTTTACATATCCAAGTGATTATGTATGATAATGAATGGAACTTCATCTCAAATTGCATTTCAATGTGTTTTACAAATAAAAAATAAGAAAACTTGTAATATTCATTGTTATATTGTTGCTATGTCGTCAAGTCAGAACCCGGTGTGGAGAAACCTTGAAGAACCGGAAGACGGAACCTCCGAGTTCCGAGATATGCTCGAACACAGAATTCAACCACTGATTCCATAGAAACACAGAAGTCATCTGGCATTGACCAGTGAAGTCATATTACACATGTTGAAGTATGCACACACTGGATCTAATGCAGGAAACACCAGCGATGTGGGTTCCACCTGGCACAGGATGATGGAACGTGAACATGACTTACTGGGCGTCTTGAATGGCCTGGCCTTGCTTTTGGTTGGTATGACGTCAACAACATCTGAAGCACACAAGATCAATCTGTTATTTTTATGCTGTGTGCTGACCTGAGGTGCGTCCAGAATTGGAGAATTGGAGAACGTTCGTGGCGAACACGTTTTCTTTGAACTTGAATTTTGAATGATATGTGTTAATTAATATCCAAAATATTAGATTAAAACCGCCACCCTTTGTCCAGCTTCAACGTGTGTTTGCCGAGAACTACCTCCTCAAACCGCTTGCTTTTTTTCTGCAAACGTTCGCGGCAAACACAAATCAACACTGTTCAAACGTTTGCAAATGTTTGCCAATTCTGAACCCACCTCTACTAAGCTCTTTACCCTTTATTTTGTAATTATTACCTCATTATTAGACAGCAGGCTGATAAAATATTGTTTGGCTGCTACTTGAGTCAACAAACCTTACTTGTGTAAACAATTTATTAATTACTTAATAATAATTAAGTTATTTCAAGTTATTTTTAAATAGATCCTCTCCTAGTCTCATGTGGGTGCATCATGCACAGCCAGCGTTGCGTTGCCGTGGAGACAGGGTCTCACCTGAGGAGTTATCCGTCCCTTCCGATTCCTCCTCCAGCGTGACCCTGGGGACCTTCGTCACCTGATCATCCGCTTCCTTCTCACAGGGAAACACCTGCCACGTGTGCACGCACGCGCACACACACACACACACGCACAGGCATAGACACAGATACACACACACGCACACACCAATGGTCAATGCTCATATTCAGGGCCGTGGGGGGGAACTATGACAACTGAACAAGCATGAAGCCCGGTGACGGGCTAGCTGCTGACCTCAGCAAACAGCCGGCTCCTCTGTAGCGACGTGGGCATGGCCAGGAGCGCCAGCAACAGCCTGCGCAGAATGCTGTCCACTGGCATGTTCCTCAACACCTAGCAAACACACACACAAGCTAACGTTGGCGCTATGAATGCTAACGTTAACGCTATGAATGTTAATGTTGATGCTATGAATGCTAATGTTGACACTATGAAGATACATGCTTCTCTACATCTAGCTAACACACACACGCTAATGTTGACACTATGAATGCTAACGTTAACGCTATGAATGTTAATGTTGACGCTATGAATGCTAATGTTGACACTATGAAGATAAATGCTTCTCTACATCTAGCTAACACACACAAGCTAATGTTGACACTATGAATGCTAACGTTAATGCTATGAATGTTAATGTTGATGCTATGAATGCTAATGTTGACACTATGAAGATACATGCTTCTCTACATCTAGCTAACACACACACGCTAATGTTGACACTATGAATGCTAACGTTAACGCTATGAATGTTAATGTTGACGCTATGAATGCTAATGTTGACGCTATTAATGCTAATGTTGACGCTATTAATGCTAATGTTGACGCCATGAAGGTACATAATTACAGATATGTCCTAAGAGTAGAATAGTACTACTAAAATAAATACTAGAATCTAAGTCGTGTTTGCGTTATGTACATAACGGTACATCCTACTGTCTCAGGCAGAATGCACATCAACAATAATAAATCCTAGCGGTGTCCATGTGATTGATAGCAAGACGGTTGTTTTACCTTTGCCCAGCGCTGCAGATCCAGAGCTCCGCCCTCTCCATCCACCCCCTCCACCTCCCCCTCCCTCATCAGAAGGTGGTCACAGTCCATCTTCAAGGAGTGCAGGGCCCCGGGGGGACACAGGGACAGCTGCTGAGCTACAGGCAGGAGAACAGCACTGCCCGCTGCCTGTGGGGGCATACAGGGGTCAGACTACCGACGCCACGGCAACCTGCCTTACTGGTAGCATGTGCATTTAAACAGGACATGAGATAACAGCCCTACCATGCAGTGTGTAGGAGTTAACAGCCCTACCATGCAGTCTAGAGTAGATAACAGCCCTACCATGCAGTGTGTAGGAGTTAACAGCCCTACCATGCAGTCTAGAGTAGATAACAGCCCTACCATGCAGTGTGTAGGAGTTAACA
>JAODOY010035483.1:4898-21257 GCA_025399855.1 Forbesichthys papilliferus | reverse complement strand
ATTGTTCGAGAGAGAGAGAGAGAGAGAGAGAGAGAGAGAGAGAGAGCGAGAGAGAGAGAGAGAGAGAGAGACAGGGGGAGGTGGTAATCGAATATTTTATGGAGAGGAGAGATCTTCGTATCCCTATAGGGTTTAGAAAGCAACATATTCTTCAATGGTGCTTCCACTGCATTCCACTGACGTCAGAACTCAGTGCACAGGGTCGACCACTTAGGTCGGCATTTCAGATCAGGTCGGATTTCTGTAGCCCAGTTTTCTGAGATAAATAGAACTGATTTCACAGCAACATGACTGGTGAACAAGTTGCAACAGACCATTTTTACACGAGAACAAGTTAGAAGGCTTGAGGAAACTTAACATCAACCTAAATGACTCTATAGATTTAATTTCACAATTTTAAAGTTATAATAGCAAACTGTAATTGCCTGTAGCACTGTAGCTAGACAACTTTGCTAAACATGGATAGACTTCCAGCATGATTTCAGCAAGAATTCTGACTTGGAGACCGGAAACACCAGGACATTTGGCTTAAAGATTTAAAGAATTTTTAAAAATGGCACACAATTTGATAATATGAAATATAATACAAAAATCTGGCAATAAAAAGGGTTGTGAAAAAGTCTTGTTATAACATTTAATATCCTCTCTTTATGACCAGTATTCCCCAGTAAATCCAATGTTCCTATAACAAGGGCTCCTACTCGCCTGAACATAATACAACTGTGATGTGACTGTAAACATCACTTGTATTAGTAGACAGTCAGTAAGACCAATGTCTCACCAATGTCAGCATTACAGCTGGTCGTCCACAGCACGCTGAGAAGCCCCAGTAAAACTGGGAGATGCAACGACCACCTCCCCATCTCCTCCCTGCAACAGAAGCAATACAAACACACCATTATACTGTATGAGCCGGTACCAGCTGCTTGAGACTAGAGAATATAAAATTACATGTTCAAATGTGATCCAGCTGGGATATTTTCATTGTCGCGTGTTTGTAGCCTATAGGCAATGGTAATATTACACTTTTTTTTTTTGTTGCTCGCGTTCTTTGAAAAATGTATTCTGTGCATTCATATCTTAATGTGGTAATCTTTAGACAAGCAGATCATTTCATTGAGACCTTACCATGATAAGGTCTGGATAAACTTGACTTTAATAAAATCGTTTACAATACCGACCTGCTGCAAGAATGCCAGATTAATATTTGAACAGTCATTACGTATGTAGGAATGATCTGGAAGACAAAATTTCAGTATATTTAAACTGAACTTCCTGTCTGTGTGTCAGGGATAAAGAGGCTGTCAGTGATATCTGGACAGACAATGACATCCTCTTTAGAATAGAGAATTGGGGTTAGCTGGGCAAGTCTATTACTAAACTGACAAACACTCGTTCCCTACAGCTAAGCTAACACAGAGAATGTCTCCATTTCACAAAGACAGTTTGTTTTAGGGAGAATAGAGGAAAAAGCACTCGAGCAGAAGAAACAGCCTAGGTAATGTACGCTCTATTGAGTTGTGACAAGTTGTGACAACATTCGGAATGGAGGAGCGACGCATTTGGTTGGAATAAGACATATTTGAGGTGGCGTTGTGCTCTCTCACTTCATGGCGGACTCTTGGGTCAGGGACAAACCACGAAGCTGGCTGCAAAGAGACAGGAGGTTATGAGGGAACAATGGCTGTTATGTGATGCAAAAGGTTTCTGTAGGCAGTAAGTGCAGAGAATGAGAGGATTTGCCCACAAGATTTATAACTCGGAACGAGAATTTCTCCTTGAGGCGAGAGGCAGACGTGACCATTTTAAAAACAGGCCAAAACAGGACGGGAAAGAGAACTTGGCACCCTGGTGAGAGCTTGACTACAGGTGTGTGTGTGTGTGTACGCTCGTGCGTGTGTGTGTGTGTGATAGACTCACACCCTGTAACTGTCACGTAAATCACAAGCCAGTTCGGTTCAGTGCAACACAAAACAGACAAAACACGTTCTATATTAACCTGAAGACTTAAAAAGCTGTGTATTGAGGAAAGACACGTAGCTTTGCTTGCCTTGAGGGCACACTGTATCGCTATCAACTGCACACTGACGTTAACTGGAAGCCAACACATATATACAAGGGGAATGAACACCTGGGATACTTAAGTAGATTTAAATCTGAAAAGTATCTTATTACAACAATCAATCGCCCCCCGACTCCCTTAAGATCAAACGTTGTGTGCTGCTATGGCACCAAAGCTGCCAGGTGAAGATTCCTCTGTTGGGCGTGGAGCAATGACCCCGTTATTACATCATTACAGTTGGACCCTAAACAGAAAACAGGTTTAGGGTCCAACGTTTTGACAGCATGCCACAGTAGCTTCACATCTGTGCAACATACCCTGTGAAGTTACCACACAGCTATTTAACCAACCATAAACCTCACACATTAAATCTATGGTCTGCTAATGCCACAAACTGTAATATCTGATAAAACCATTGGTCCATCAGTGCCTTTGTTTTCTTCAGATTAGTTTGTTTACAGACTGCTTCAGAGGGAAAAGTAAAAAACACCAAGTTAAGTCCAAGGACAATGACTTTACAAGTAAAAGCATGAAGTTAGTTATTAACATAAACCATTAAGGAACAGAATGCACTCCAAACAGAGTTGAACTTGAAACCTTTCCACGATTTGAAATAAATTTAGTTCTAAGGTGTGGGGGTCCTACAAACAATGCAGCAATTAGCAGATTGAGTTATGTTCAGGGAGATTTCAAAAGAAAGCTAAAATAAACAAACCTCTTGCTGTGCTGTTGCTCGATCCTAAAGTCCAAAAGTCCAACAATCGAACAAGGAACCCAAATAATCCTTATTCTTGCTTAGCTCTTCAAGGCAGTTCAGACATAGCCTATCCACCTGTGGCTTTTTCCCAAATCCCCAAGTAGCCCTATTATTCCAAACTCTTTGCTTCTATGGTATCTTCAAGTCTTCTTTCCTTATCGAGTCCAGTCAAATAACGACTTGCTTGCCCCCTAAACTGTCTTGTGCTTGAGTGCCAGCGAAAGTTTTTAAGTGTGTACAAGAGAGCGAGCGAGCGAGAGAGAGAGAGAGCACCAGAGCAAAGAGTGAGAGTCTCTGGATCTGTGTGAATGCAATTGTGTGCGCTGCAATTTGATCCCTCCAGCGCACGCACGCACACACACACTCACACACACTCACACACACACACACACTCCCCTCGCTTCCCTGCCCAGGTGAGTAGCTGTGTGTGACGAGGGTTAACTCCCTTCCTGTGTGCAGCTATCTCTTGCCCACCCTGCTGAGAGAGAAAAAAAGCCTCCACACCTCCCCTCCCCTCCATCGACGCATTCCTCCCAGGCAGGAGTTCACCTGTGCGGGCCTGAGCCAGGCGAGCCCGGCCCCTCCTTTCAGAGCACCACTCACAAACCCATGGGAGTGGTGACTGCCTGCAGGCTATGGGAAACGGGCTTGTGACTCTTGTGTTTACACAAATCCCTGTTCTCTCTCTCTTTCTGTCTCAGCTAAAAGTCATAGCTCTGAGCAACCGCTGTTGCTACATATGAAGAGTCCATCTGACATCCTTTTTGGCGGTATATACATTATTTGTTACATGTTTGAAAGATATTTCTTTTCATTCACCCGAAGATGGAAACCTAATGAATATTTATGTTTAAGTTTTTGTCCTGATGGACGTTTTTGCACCTGAACGCTTTATATATAGTCTGCTGTGCTGTAGGTGGTGTGAGGAGAACCTTTAATTGTGTCCAGGTTTGGTATAGAGGCAATCCCATATAAGATGGTTTCAGCGAGGTACATTCCTTGGCAGGGTATCGCCATGGAGCACACCACCGTAATGCCAAACCTGGCAAAGTGCTTAGGGCCTGTGTGTGTGTGTGTGTGTGTATGTGTGTGTGTGCGTGCACGTTACCAATGGGCCTTTAAAAGGCATCACAAAAAACAAAACAAAAAAAACGCTTTAAACCATTAGCGTTTACTGCAGTACTAAGACTGTGATTTCCCATGGCATTGTGGGAAATATCAAGCTAAAGGCCCAGGTTACACATCTTCTGCGCGATGGATGCAGGATTCAAGTGCAAACTTGTTAATTACACTAATGGGGGGAAAGTGTTGTTCTAAAGCAGCTATAAGTCTGTTTTCACCACTGCCACCCATCTCCATGTACAGCCATGTTGCACTTACAGTGTAAACACAGTATCATAGTTTACTATAGATGTAGGAATTAGCTACAGACAGACACCACCGCAAATAACAGTATCACTGCTGTAGGGGAGAACGGGTTAAGATGAACCACCCACTATATCTAGGTAACCATAAACAAATGTTATTATGTGACCACATATTAAGGGAGTATAGTTCACATTAGTCAACAGTCTTAGTCTCAAGCACATGGAGAGTTGCATGCAAACACAAATAGTATTTCACACAATGGTTAAAACTCTCTCATTCTTTGGATGCTATATTGCCAGGCACTCGCAGTGATGCCAAACGACCTGTACAAACGGTCCATCTCACACACATACACACACATATATATTGATATATTGTATATTATATCATTAAAAACGTATTCAAGAATTTGATATAGAACAGAACTGCAATTTCGACAAGAATACCACCACCATACATTTAACGTAAGGATCAACAGTCATGCCTTGTGCCGATATTCTACGTGGGTGGCGTTATTAGGTGATTCTTTTAATGACACGTTTTTGTCCTGGCTACCAAATCAAGTTTGTGACAATGCCATCAATGTATTTTACTTTAATAGAAAATAAAGTCTACTTACGCAATTGTAAACAAGATGCGCAGCTCAATCTGGAGTGGCCTACTACTCCTGATACGTGGGTAGCCTTCTGCAGAAGTCACATGGATTTTTACTAATTGAAATAAGACTAGTAGTCGCTTATCTTACGAGAATATGTAGCCTACATTGTATGTAAAACTCATAAAACTACGCAATGCTCGGCAAATCTAATGTCCAGCCCTGTGGGGTCCAGGAGCGCGAACTATGATTCTGCGCCAAACTTCTTCAAATTTACATGACAAAAGCGCGCTTTCGACCAGTGCGAGAATTCAATGGTCAGAATGGCGTCCCAGGCGACACTTTGTGACGCGGACTACACAGCAAAGACATTTAGCGTAAAGTATTGCCAGTATAAATATGATAAGTTGTGTTCTATACAACTCACTATTTGAGCATTATAAAATAAAGGTAAACTCATTTCCACACGTGTTACATGCTAGCCTAGCTATCTCAAACCTGACATTCGGTTTTTTGATGATCGTGTTCCAAAAAATAAGTGTGAAATTTAACAAATGTAGATTTACGTTTTATTCAACTGTTGTCCTAACAAAACAATAACTGAACACACATTGAACCACTTATAATAACCTAATAAAACCATTCCACCTGCTCTTAAAGAATATGTGCGCATGTCTATATAGTGTATCTTACATTTGAATTCATTTGAAAGAACTCTGGCAATGTCTGTTAACCAAAGGTGTACACTTGATGAGTAAGGCTATAAGCGCACACACATATGTTCTTATTGTGTCATCCAATTAGTGTTGTTATATTGCTTTACATCCACAAATTATCTGAAAAGCACTCCCACATTAGTGCTCTAAATAAATCTGATCTCAGCCCTAAAATAATAAACTGAAAACCAGTCATGTAAACCCTGGAAATCTTATTCTATGCTACACCACCCAAACTAGTAGAACCAGTAATCCCTTTAATGGGCCGCTATGGCGACAAGATCAGCTTTACTCAAACACTTTGCTAAAATAACGGTTTGCAACTTGCTATTAGATTTCAACATCCCTTTGTCTCCCCAGAAACCCGATAAGGCGTTGTTCACGTTGTTGCATTAAGTAGCAGCTACAGGTTTTTAACCTCCTAAAAGTTGCTTCTGAGGAACGCAAACTTCCGCTGCCCAGACGTGATGATTTGAGGGAAAACAAGCATCCATAACACACTTCTGGGAAGTCCGAAAGTGTGTGAGTGTCTCTTCCCAGACTGAGGCAAGTGCCTAGCTAGTGGTCAATAGAGCACTTCACAATAAAAGCAAGGATGGTATGCATTGCCATGGTGAAACAGATGTTTACTGCGCACCCAATGAGAGCAGAGGAATGCAGTTCTCTCCTTTGGACTGAATATTAAGTGAACTGCATGCCAACATATTTTTGATTCGCTGAGCAGAATACGAACAGAATATGGAGCTAAGCTAAGGGAGTGGGTTTTGTGTTCCAGCTATTTGAAAACAGAAAAGCACCCAGTTGAAAAGGCAGCATCCAATTAAATTTATTTTCGGTATGTACAAGTGTTGAAAAATAAAAAAGAATTTAAAATTAAAGCCTCAGACTTTCAATTAACAACTGAAATACACATTATACATTTATACAAAATGTGATGCAGATTCAGTGACCGTAAATGTTGTAACAACACTATACACAAACATAGTTGACATAAAATAAACCATTTATAGAACGTTTAACATCATGGGCATAGCTAAGTTCCTGCAAATGGTTAGATCATTCCAAAACTGACCAAAAAAAAAAAGATAAAAGTCTACTAGACCAATGAGAGCTTCAATAGAAGCCGAGTGGAACCGGATGAAAGAGTGCAGAAGATCCTAAATTCCAGGGTCTGCATGCATACCACTTCAGAAAAAAGATCACCCATCAATTTTCATGTGCCAGTTCACCAGCAAGAATGTAGTAATTTGTCTCTGACGCAATGATTAGACACCGAGATAGAAGGCAGTAGATTTGGAGGCGTTTCACTTGAAAGATAATACCAGCAGCTCTTTCACACAACTACATTTACAAGGAACGCACACACATGCACCCACGCAAACACACACACACCCACACAAACACACACACACGCACCAACGCAAACGCACACACATGCACCCACGCAAACACACACACACCCACGCAAACACACACCCACGCAAACGCACACACACGCACCCACGCAAACGCACACACACGCACCCACGCAAACGCACACACACGCACCCACGCAAACGCACACACATGCACCCACGCAAACACACACACGCACACACATGCACCCACGCAAACGCACACACATGCACCCACGCAAACGCACACACATGCACCCACGCAAACACACACACACACACACACACGCAAACACGCCGGTTGTCCATTTGAGCCTTCACTGCTTCGCCTTCTTGAGGATGGTGCCCACAGCCGAGATGACGGTAGTCTTGGTGCCGCTGGCGGTGGTCGTCACGGAGACGACGCCGGGCAGGGTCGCCGACGTGGTGAGAATGGCGGGCTGGGCCAGGGTGACCGGGATGGCGGAGTCCCACTTACTTTTTCTCTTTTGGGCCTCTGCTGACAGCGGAGACAAGACACACACCGCGTGGACAATAAGTAACAACTCACGCAACAAGGGGCGGGACGATATACAATGTTATCGTTTATCACGATAAAAATACTGCCGATAATCGTATCGTGGTGAATGTCCATTATCGTGATGATCATGAATATTCATATTTTCACTTTTGTCAAGTGATTTGACAAAAGCCGTCTAAGCTCACTTGTACATACTAACTTATGTATTAGCCTGCATCTTTCCAGTCAATCACCACTATGGCTAAAGGCATGGCTTGCCCATTGTGTCCTCCACATTAAAAAAGATTGATCAAAATGGTTGAAATATTATTTTCAAAACTAAATGAATCACACAAAAAAGATAAGCACGCGTGTCATGATACAATAGAAATGTTTGTTTCTTAAGAAAATGTAAGAAAGTGATTCCAGTATGTTTTAGTGCCATTTTAAAATAATCGTGATAATATCGTTGATCACAATTATTTTGGCCAGGATAATCGTGATATACATTTTTCATATCGTCCCATGCCTACACGCAACAGAAGAGCACATACATGTCCAAAACTCACTCAGTTCATTGGGACTGATTGAGAAAATTATTTTAGCTTTTTTGTCTTATATTCAATGTCCATCATAGGCAAAAAAAAATGTATCCCGTGCAAAAGCGAGTGAGTTTTGGCACCGTTTTCATTTGCAGATTATAGAAGTCTTTATAAATAAAAAAAAGGCATAAAATGGCACTGATAAATTACAATTGTCCAAATATGGGCTGTTTGAGTTTTGGAAATGTGATGCTTAACTCAGATTTAGCACAGTTGTTCTACAAGTGAGAGCCAAGTAGGACCATGTTTTGGTCCGAGTGCTTAGTGTGAGATCTAGCGTCAATATAATCTATACATACTTTAAAATAGTTATCTTTATGCATTCTCAATAATGAAGTAGGCCACAGATGCTCAGCTAGAAATGTGTTTGAGCGCGTCACCATCCTGTCTCAACACGCACCACATAAACAGTATGTAGTGTGACAGCACAAGGCTTTTCTACAGCTGTAAAATTGTAGCCTGGCTCCGCACGACTATTGCTTAGATCAAACGCTTTCACTGAGTGAAACAGTGAAAGCAGTCTGGAAATCCTGTTTCCAGCAGCGTTTTCACAGCCAACCTGCCCTGCTTGGTGGACCAATCCAGAGTCGGTGGGCAAGTGCAATGACGTTAAAGTCAAGCGTGTTGCAAAATGGTGGTAGAGCTAGAGGAGGCTATCAAAACAGTTGTAGCTGATTGGTTAAATGCTGTTCAGTTTTAAAATGAACCAGAGGTAGGAGGCACTTTCCAATAAATCGTGGCCAGACCACATTGACAAAGTGAATATGGTCTGGTTACACCAGGCTAGCACAACCAACTGTCAAATGAAAAACTACAGTGCCGTTTACCTGTGGCTGTTGTAGTGGAGGCGTTGGCCGCAGAAGCGGCTGTACTGGCGGGGTTGGAGCCTTTCTTTGTACCCGTCACAAACTCAATCTGGAAGCAAAACAGAGGCCATGTCTTCCAGGATCACCTCATACATATATGCCAACTGTAACTTTAAAAGATACAGGTTTATTGTGTGTTACATCTTTAAAACCACATGACAAGTTTGTAATGGTTAAAATGATTAGGTTTTTAACAGTCTGTCCCACCTTTAAAAGTTTCTGGTTTGTGTATTTCAGTGCACCGAAATAGGATTATTTGTTCTAGTGGAGCTTAAGATCGTCTTGTGCCAATTTGACAATTCTTAAGACTGTGAATACGAGGGCTTGTACTCTGCATGTTGGTTCAGGATAAATTGCTAAGCTTCTACAGGTTCATTTAAGGTGGTGGTGATGATGCATGGATCATACTGTTCTGTTACCATGTTTCGTTAGGCCCACCCAACACATTCAAAACACACACACACACGTGCGCAGAGTGCCGCCATAAAGCCAGACTAGACTAGGCTTGAACTGTAATGCTTAGGGGCTGACTAAATTACTTTCCTACTGTGTGTGTGCGTGCGTGCGTGCGGACAACATACTAATGAAACACAGCTGGAGGAGGCATACCCTGCCCTAACAAAGTCAGAGAGGTGTGTGTGCGCGCGCATGTGCGTGCGTGCCAACGTCAGAGAGGTGTGGGTTTAGCAGGTGTGTGTGTGTGTGTGCGGGCCTTGCCAGGGCCAGAGAGGTGGGGCCGTAGCAGAAGAACACCATCGGTCTGCCACATACAGGTAATGATGCTCCGAGGGCCCTCACCTTCGTGCGTTCCTTCTTGGCCTTCTCCAGTTTGTCCATCTCCACCTTCTGGGCCTTGGCTGAAGCGGAGCCAAGAAGAATAAAGGGTTCCCATTTCGTTTGTTTAATCAAGTTATTTAAAGAGACTAACCTCAAAACTAAATATACATTCGGCCCACTTTCTCTTCCAAAATTACAACAATAATGAAAAGGAACGTCAAAACCCCACAACCCCACCTTTAAACCCACCGGGCAGCGGCGCGACAGGTGATCGAGAAGTCACCGGTTCGAAACCCGCTAACTCCTGCCCAAGTGTGAATGTGTGAATGTAAAGGCCTTGGCATACTACCAAATGCTTGGCCGTGCGCTCGGCTGTTCCAAGCACACTTCACGCTGATGCGTCAGCTATTTCAGTGCTATTAGCGATATTTGCTATTGATATTAGCGATATTTATAACTACGATTTGTATGCGCACACATTGTTTCCTGTGAACAAAATTAGTTTCAAGTAAGATATTCGCTGGAAAGAAATCTTTTTTTTATACGCCTAGATTAGTAGGGCATCCATTGCCCTCTGTAGTGGGCTTCAGGGTGTTGCACATGCGCAGACAGACATTTTTTGAGGTGCGTTCCGCAGTAAGTATGCCAAGGCCGTAAGACAATCCTGTACAGCATTGAAAAACCTGCTATATGAAGTCAGTCCATTTACTATAGGGTCACATACTGGCTAGACCGGGGTGGGAACCTTATTTGGTTATATGGAGAGAAGGAGTAGGGTGGTCTTACCCAACGCTTCATAGTAAGAGTCTTCAGACCAGCCGTGGGGGTCAAACATGTCCTTTGGGTAGTTGGTTCCAAGCTCGTCAATACCGCAGAACTGGATGAGCTTCTCATAAATGCTGAAAGGCAAAAAACAAAACACACCCAAACAAGTCAACATATGCCATCAGCCAAAAAAAAAAAAACAACATCTGGCATTCATCTGCGTGCAGGAACATTTAATTTATTGAGCTTGCATCTAAACAAGCATTTCTGACTGGCTGCAAATACAGCGTGGCGCTGTATGTCATGCAGCCTGGGCAAACCTTACCTTGGGTTCCTGAACTCCTTCTTTTTCTGGATGTGGCTGTTTGTGTCAAAATCGCCATGGAGTTTCCTCTCATAGAGCTTGCAGATCTTCTCCTGTGGCAACACAAGGGTTCCCGTCAGCAACTGACAGAGATGGATTGGTCCGCTCCCATTGTCGAGAGTGGGCAGTATAGTCTAGCGGTGGCAGAGTCTCACGTCTGAAAGGTGCCGAGTTACGTCCCAGATGTTGACCTGCTCCTGGCTACATCAATGTAATGCACTTTGGCTCAAACAAGTGCAACTAACCAACTATAACCAGCTGAAGACATTCCCTGATCAACAATATAATGTCAGCAATAATACAAGCCTATGCTGCAAGCCAACATAATATAACCGATGAAACCAGAAAACTCACGAACACGTCACAGTTTGGGATGTTTCAAAATTATTTTATATAAAAGAGGAATTAGAGTTTCAGTTTGACTAACTGTACTGTGCTTGTGAGAGAGAAACAGTCGTGTATGCATACATACTGTATGGAGACACAGCGTCACTGCTTGTCAAATGCTTAAAAGGCAGTAGTGTCAATGGAGCCATTGTGTGTCTTCAGTTTCTGATACCTCAGGGAAGTTATTTGACAACTATGCTCCACCGGACCACAGTGGCCTGGCCAAGTGCTACTAGCAAAGTCCGGCAATCCACTGTGATAAATTGCCCCTTGCTAGATACACAGTTGGGGATGCAGCATGTTCCTCTGAAGAGAAAGCTATTTCCAGCACTACAGGTTTTCAGCCTGCGCCAACCTATATTTGACCTAATGGATGGAAAGATGCATTTGGGAAGTTCAGTCCAATTCATTCTCTCATCTTTGTTATAGTGGCCTCTATTTAGAGGGAAGGAGTGGTTTTATTTGGATTCCGATCCCTTTTTCAGTGTCACCCTTACTTGGTATACACTTAAGGCCAATTCATGCTTCTGCGTCAAGAGTACGGTACGGCAATATCTTATGCCGTCGTGAGCACATTATTTATGCGCTGGTTGGAGGGCCGCGCTGACCTGTGTGCGTTGCTCCACTATTCAGAAGTGCCATGTCTTGTTAAGCTCCCGAATTAAAACATTAATAGAGTGTAAACATTTTGAAACAAGCATATACAAATATTTCTCTTAGCTACGCCAACATTTATCATAGGAAACAATCTGTGCCGACACAAAATAGTATTTATAAAAGACAGCAAGAAAAGCCCATCGTGTCTTGGCTCCCGAATTAAAACACTAATAAGAGTGTAGCCTAAACTTTTTGAAATAAGCATGTACAAATATTTCCAGAAAATCACCAAGATGCACCAACAGACACAAATGAGTTTTTAACCTATAAAAAGGACGCTTTTCGCTGCCAGAACAAGGAAATGCCATAGGGAAATCCCCGTCTTGTAATGTGCAAAGTTGTAGTCTTGTTTAATAATGCTCAAGCAAGAAATAAAAATGTTTCTTTCCTGCGAATCTAATAATTATACCAGGATTGCCAAAGGGAGACAGTCTGTGCATGCATGAAGGCTATGGCGTTGTTAGCATTCCTAATTCCGAAGCTCTACTCTGGCATATGTGAGCTTGCATCTACAAGACGGCTGCTGGGTGTAATCGTCGGATGGATAGTTACGTCCTATCCGTAGATTACAGTGTAACTTTGACGCAGAGGCCTAAATTGGCCTTCAAGAGGACGTGATTAGTTTGTTTGGAAGTGCAAAAGGCAAGGGCATGATGCTAACAGCAAGTTGGAGCATACATGGATTCAAGACATTCATAACAGAAGTAGCCTGTTCATAACCTGGCATGCCAGAGGAATTGTTGTCACAAGTCCATCTGGGGAGCTGTACATTTGTTTGTGAATGGCTGACTGGCTGTACTTTCGCGTCCCAGAGGCAGGAGGGGAATCGATGAATCAGCTCGAGGGAGTGGCAGCCCTTCTGACAAACCACAGAGATGCTCTCTGTAACTCAGCCATCTGCTGGTGCCTGCTTACACACCCGCCTCGACAACACAGCAGCACTGTTTACAGTGTGGTGGATGTGGTGATGCTGCGGTTCCAGGTGGCGCCACAAGGGGGTACAATACTTTGTTATTATTAGATTTCGTACGTTCCTGCTGACGCAATTGCTTTTAACTTCCCCATATAACACTCCTCAGTAGCGAAATGGGTTAGGAGGTGGTTTTGTATTATATACACTGGTAAAAGCGTAGCTTATGACAGTTTGTATATCATCAACGAATAAAGCACCAATATGGAAACCCAGACCGCTGTCGGCTATCCTGGAGATCCCTCTACAACACGTTGCTAGGCTAGCCCTGCACTCCCACACAAGGGCGTTACACAACGTGTCGCCAACGGCTCTGAAACGCACACCAGCAAAGCGCTGGGTGATAAATGCAATACTTAATTGGTATGAAGATAACATCCCGATGAAGGTCTGGTTTATGTTACAGGGACGACTTTTTGCAATTCTCTCTGCAATACTTAATTTGGAGCCCCAAAGCTGCTAACAATTTACTTTGCGTCAATCATGTTCTAGAACATGATGACATTCTTGAACGCGCACCAAACTGCAAAGTTCTGCCTGCCAGGAATCAAAAACAACAATCCTTCCGCCCCATACGAATGAAACTCTTATCTTTTAGAGGGAAAGTTTACTAAATGAATTGTCACTTTTTATCAAACTTGTGTAAAACAACTAATTCAGTAGCACTCTAGAAGAAAAAAAAAATAAGTGTACAATTTATAGCCCTGACAAAAAAAAAAAAAAACACACCCTGTGCTTTGATGTGAGCAGCAGAGATTAAGTTGACCTTGCTTGAGCCATAAAAGCTACAGTTTAGATAATTATCAGGTAAAAGGGAACTGAACTGAGGGAGGTGCCCTGCAGAAAGCCGGTGGCCCATGAGTCCATTGTTTACATAAAGGGTCTTTGTTTACATTCATGTTCTTAAAATGCGTACCTGCAAATGGCTGGAACATCGTCCTGGGGGCTCCTGGGGAATCCTGATCTCATTGGGACACATGTTCCTCACCTTTTCTGAGAAGAGAGCTGGGAAGGGGAGAGGTAGAGACAGTTCTCATTCACCAGTCCACTTGCGCTCGCATGACATCATTGCGACGTCCCTCGACAGGCGATTACCCGCCTGCAAGACGGGAGGAACCACGACCCCTGCAGAGCTTAGTGGGCCGCCCACGGTGGGACATGACGATACCAGGGAAGTGGCAGAGCCCCACACTGCTTTAGTTATGGTAATTTGGTTGGACAAAACAGGGGGCAGGATGGTCTAGTGGTCTGTGTGTTGTGCTCCCAGCCGGAAGGTCATGGGTTCACACCCTGGTGTTTTATCTACCTGTGCAAGTCGTCTTTAACAGGAAGTTCTAAGTTTGCTCAACCATTTTTGAAAAGGGGGCGTGGCTTGGGATCTGACCATTACAGATTTACAATTCGCCGTTTGTCAGCTGAGTTATTGTATCGCAGGTATGTGGCAATGCTTTGACTCGCCTACAGGACTCCATAGAGTGGTGCCTTTGGGGAAGGCGTGGCTTGCAGGGAGGGGCTTTAGAGGGAGAGGACAGCCCCCCCCCCCCCCAAGACTCTCTCCTTGTTATGTTCCCCTCCGTCTCAGGGCCAGCATTCCTCAGTGTCACCCTTTAGTGCCGTCTGCCAAAAGAATTATCCGACCCCGTCAATCAGCGTCAAAATGATAAAGCGGCACCGTCCGTGTGCGCGGCCTGCCCGTCCGTGAGCGTGAAGAAGTGAACGCAGTCGTGTGCCGCAGACATTCCTCGCAGAAAACTCCCGACAAGCGGGGACATGACTGGGTATGGGAGAGAGGGTGGATTTTTAGAGCCCATCTCTCTCACATCGATCTACACGGCGTACAGAACATCTGCAGGCACGGCGTTGGAACACCTGACCTTTGAAGAGCGCGTGTCGAGTCGACATAATCTCACCACACCTCCGTTCACTCTCACTCAGCTCTGCTACCCCAGGACACCCCAACCTTGAGGCATATCAAACATCCATTGAACATACCCCCCTTCCCCCTTCAGAATCCTCATCCATGTCTGGCAACGCCGCAGCAGGGTAGGGCTGTTCTCCGGCTGGCTAGGACCCAGAGTACAAGGGGTGGAGCAGCAGCGGTCGCTGCTAAGGATGGGATGAAATACAAACACAAGCCTGCGTGCGTGTGTGTGATAATTTTTGTTGGCCGCTATATTGTCCGAGAAATATTAGCAATAAACTATATTATTGTAATTTAAAGAGCATTTTAGCCACTGATATAGTGACAATGTAGCATAATAATGTGTGTAGGCTTCACCCTATAACATTATGAAACTCTAACAAAATATCACAAAATCAGCAGTTAAATGTACGGTCAATTCCAAATATTCAAACAAATTCCACAAGAACTCTGTTGATAAAGAGAGAGGAAAAAGCCTCGAGGAACAGTTCTTTCTTCCTTCTTTGATCTTCACGCACGAGAAAGGGAAGGCTCGGTAAAGAACACGACTGTTTTACAGCGCCGTGGGCCACGTACGACTCGTCAACACCGTGGCTTGCAGCGGCAGAAAGTAACCTGAACGGGCGAGCTTGCTGAGTCACCGTGGGAGACATGCATGCATGCTGGTACTAGCCAAGTCGAGAACATCCGCGCAGTAGTCATGAGTCTGATTTACCAGAAGCCTATTAATCCAATCAGAGGTAACCGTGTGGCTCTGGATTACAAGACCGAAATACACTTTAACAGCAACAAAATACGCATGTGTGTGGCCTGGATGTCTCAGAATAGCTGAAATTACATAATAACAGACAGTATTAGGCTACTTCGGGAACTGTAAATACAATGCGTAGCAGTTATCTTCTCACAGAGGTTAAGATGAATATGGAGAGACACAGGACTTTGGGGGAACATATGGTGATTTCCAGGCAGACAAAATGCACTTGGCCCTGGGGGACATTTCAGTGCAGTCTGGATTCAGAAACAGAGCTCCACAGTGGGTCTCTTTAGAAAGTGGACAAAGGGCTGTTCTCAGCGCGCTGGCCAGACACACAGTGACATTTACTGACGGAGACAGTACAGGACACAGGGACACACACCAGCAGGAATGTCAACAGCCCCGCCCTAAATGAAGTTAGAATGTGCCCGGACTACAGCGAGGTTGCTTCTGAAACTAACAGTTAATCCGGGTCATTTCACTCCCTTTGCGGTCCACAACATGGGACATGCAACGTCGGAGTGGAACGAGCATTAAATGCAGCAGCAACAGTCTTTTCTGTAGAAGATTCTGAAGGAGATCCAAAGGGGAGGCTCAGATTAGCGAGTTTTCAAAACACAATAACAGCAGTAAAACACTGCTAGAGACCTGAGCACCTTAACCTGAATTAGAAACTATTTTGCTAATGAATCATCCTGTGAAATTCGCTTAAAGATTAGTGTGTGACGGCAGTCTAGTACTGCTACCATATTGTACCGACAAGTAGCAACATCATACCACAATTGCTATCGTCTGCAATTTCCATGCGCCTTGTGGTCACAAAGTAGCCATTAATTGCAGTTTTCCTTCACAGTTAGTGGTTATGTGGTGAGCCAGTGAGATTACTGCATTACATAATGTGTACT
>JAODOY010035465.1:0-21266 GCA_025399855.1 Forbesichthys papilliferus | reverse complement strand
ACAGTATAGCCTAATCGCAAAACGTATAGTTTATTATGATCAACTTAATGCTGTGCAATGCTTTTCCATTAAAAAAAAAAAGAAAACAAAGTTGTAGAAATTATTTAGTAGAAATCAATGGTTCCTGCTGCCAAAGTAAGGTTTACTTAAAGTAATTTTTTTTTACAGTATTACAGTAATGTGTAGCATAAAACCGTGGCTAGTAGTACTGTAAAATGTTTGTAATAGTTATAATAGATCTCCTATGCCACAACAGATTGCATGATTTCAAATAGACCACTAATGTGGAACTGGAAACTTACTGGCCAGTCTGCCAACTGCCAGCAATAGGTCAGCGTAGGAGCTGAAGAGAGAGAGGGAGGGAAACCTCTAACTAGATGCGAGGTAGGAGGGCATGTAAAGCCCTGTCATTGTGCCATGCTACAGTGATCTGTTTGTAGTCCTTCATATGTTTGCCTGCATTGCTGAGGTGCAAAATGACTTGTGCTCAATGTCCACTGTTACTCTGGTTAGGGCACCAGACCGGGACACGTTAGGCAAACCGTTTCCACTGCTACTTGGTGGAGTGTCTCCAGCTGCACTGCTGAAGCAGAGCCTGTGCTCTGACTGCAGCTGGCAAAAGCTTATTCAGCAGGTGGCCAGCCTAACACCCCCCCCCCACCCCATCCACACACAGACACCCTCCTCCCCACCCCTTTGGGCATAGATAATGCAAGCCGTTGCACAACACTACGTCTGCCAACAATTATAATGGAGAACTGAATGCAAAGAAGCCTGAAGGTCAAAGGTGTACGGTTTTGAATGTGAAGGATACATTTAATAAGCAATCCAAAAATTGAGAATCCAACCCTGTTAGTATTGTGGGCCCTACTTGTCAATCCCAGTCACTACAACTAGCAGGACCAGAAGCACACTACTAGTACTACAGCTTCAGTGGCTTCAGTCCACAGACTTCACACGGTCTTCATACTGTACCGTTACATACCATAACTAGGATTATCAATCATTATCCCATGAGCCACCGTAACTGCTGCACATTATCGTACCGGCACACATTTAGGTTATGTATTGTTATACATAACCTATATAGTCATAAACATACCAAAACCATAGCACTGCACCAGTTAGTTCAAAGACTGAGTCATAAGATAGATGACCAGGACAGCATAAAAACGTACTTACTGTAGGCCTACGTCTGCCCACAATGTATACAATGGTTCATTCATTTCAACATTGAATACAGTATAATTACTACTGCCACCTATTGATCTTTTGAGTCCATTTAATTGGCCAACGTTCTCCACCACAACAATCCTTCACCGTGCGAGCATCAATATGTGGATATAGTGCTGAACACACTATTTAGTAAACCTCATATGCCACTCTATTGATAAGGCTAGAGATCTCTGCTAAAACCAGGAGGTTGAGTAAATATGTAGACGTTGAGCAAAGCCCCTTGCATAAGGTCAGCTTTAGAGTCTACATTAGCAGTCACAGCACCATGTGTTACCTACCACTATGGTTGGGTACCGAACTCAGTACTTTTAAGAGTACCAACCAAATTACGTTGGTAATGCTAATTATCGATTGAGTCGGTACCAAATTTCGGTACCTGAAAGTGCAAGAATAGAGAGAAACAGATGCAAGTGCACAGCGTAGCACCGGAAATTACGTATTTGTGAGTGACAATGTATTACTTCCCGAAAACCCCGTCAGTTTACAGGGGTAACAGACCCATGCTCAGCACAGAGTTGCTTATGTGACGTAGTGCTAATGAACGGAAGAGGCCGAGACTAGCTACGCTATGCTTTTCATTCAGCAGACCAGACACATTACATAATATGTTATGAATGGGTTACATAAGACTGTCCTTCATCAATTACCATACCAATTTATGAAATGAAGAAACAATAAACTTGGGAAACAACTCTTTCGTCATGGTATTACATTGGTCCAAATCTAATTTCATCCCATGTAAGCTACAAGTGTTTCGGATGGTTTCTGATTATCTCATCAGAGAAATTAGATCTATATTCCGGGTAGCCAGACAAGATCATCTCATGTTCCCTGTCCAATCAAGCCTTTAGGAGCGGAGTCTGACAACAGCACTGTAAGAAAGACCACAGTACTATTGTTAAGAGTTTCTCTGCCATTTAGCTAGCCGCTGCGCTACCTGTTTCCTACCAAACAAGGGGGCTAGACAAAGGTCACACGGTTTACTACAGTGTGTGTGAGACACTGCTAGTTTATGAGCGTTTATTGCGGTGCCGTTTACCACCTTGAAAGAAAAACAATGTAGTTTTGCTAGGCATGATCAGTATGTAGCTTATGGCAGGGATGGAAAACCCCATTTAGAATCTAATCCTTCAAGATGACATTAACATGCACTGAGTTTAAGTAGCTTATATAAACCCGCCCTACTGCAGCGACTGTTTGGAGTCATTGCATTTTCGCTAAAGCGTTGACAAGTCTATAGGAGGATGATTTAAGATCCTATACCCCAATAGCTTATCATAGTTCATTTAAAATATATGGTTAAAGATGGTGTAGACCAGAGGTCTTTAACACTGGTCCTGGGGACCCACTGCCCTGCATGTTTTAAATGCCCCCCTGCTCCAACACACTTAATTCACATGAATGGGTTGTTAGCAGGCTTCTGCAGAGCTAGATGACGACCCATTCATTAAAATACACTCATCATATTGCCAGGAAATGGGTTGCAGTTAAAACCAGAGATAAAAACAATATATAGATATATAGTGGGTCCTTTGACTCTTCAGGTACACTTCGTCCACAGCTGCGGAATGTATTTCTCAACAGCTAGGCTGTCATCCTTAGTTTGCCTCTATACTTGATGAGGGTGTGTGCTTATGTGGCTGTCTACACGCTTACTACTTGGGCGAGTCTCAGACAAGATAATCTCGGAGACACCCATGAACAGTATACTAAGTAAGTATATACACTAATGCAGCGTTTCCCAACCCTGGTCCTGGAGTCACACTGCCCTGCATGTTTTTGATGTAATTTTAAACATGCAGTGCAATATGGCCAAAATCTCATTATCCCAATCATTTTATATCCCGAAAACGATACATATCACGATTTAGCGTCTGTTCTGTATATACAATGAAAAACATGTTTCTGGTAGTCCGAGTCAACCCCCTCCCCCAGATTTGTGCTTACGCTGTGTGCGTATGTGGAGAGGGGCAGCCCCGCCCTCTCTGAACCACAGTGAGCAGGGTATTCAACCATAAATGACAGCAAAGTAAAATGACAGAAAAACAAACAAACAAAAAAGTAGCATCTGTTACAGAGCTCAAATAAACAGTTTCTATAGCTATTTGCTGTAATTTATGATCGCCTTACTAACGAGACCATAACAACCACATTTTTCATAATAAACCGTCCAAAGGTGGTACGATAAGTAGGTTGGAGAGCTTTTATGCCACGTCTGTTTTGTACAACTTTGGACATGCAAGGCCTGTACAGTAAATTTCTGCAGTCTAGAGCCCTGTGAGAGCAGACAGAATTAGCCGTGTATAGTAAAAGGTCATAGAGCAGTGGGAATTGGGATCCTGTTGATGCAAACCCTCCAATCATATTTGTTTCCTAAGGCTCCAAATGACTGCCTACATCCAAATGTTTTTAAAAAGCACTTTGCATTGGGAGAAGAAAAAAAATCCTCTGAATGCACAATTGTTGGAGAGCAGACATAGTTTGAATGTGTGTCCTTACTGTTTAAACAGCAGTTGCCATGCATTGTAGTTAATAGGCCGCAGGGCAGACAGCCACAGGCCTGAAGTCCTTTTCCTCTGGAGGAGTTGTTTTTCAAAGGCCTGTGAAGAATGCATGTGTGCACCCAGAGCTACCTCATGGCTGGCTGGTGGGCATTCCTGCCTCACTCTGTAATTATGGCTTTTCTCCAGGCCTCTGTGCGCTCTTTCCACAGCATACTCAAACAGGGTGGGTCACATGCCAAACACATTACCTGTCTCAGCCTCCCATTTGAATAGTAACCCACAACTGCGGTCAAAGACTATCCACCAATGACAGCAGCAGGCAAACATATAAACAAAAAATTCGGTATCTATATATTTTATCTCACTGAACTCCCTTGATGCATGTACCCTAAAATATCCATTATCGTTGTTACCTATCTGTTGTAATCAGGCACTACGTGCAAAAGCTTTTCAGTCCAAGCCGTGGTCGAGTGTGAAGAACAAGTCTGGCGGTGAACCTTTAATTCGCAGTCGTGTCAGTTGGAGGGAACGGTGGTACATTTCAGAGGAAGCGTTCTACAGTACAACAGTTTAACAGAGCATGTCTGACTTTTTACAGCCATCGTGTTGAAATTTAACTTTCTGCTTCCAGTTTCCACAACGCAGCCCGCTCGCAACACATTCCTTGTCTGGCCTTTCATAAATGTCGCCCGATACACACACAAAGAATAAAAAAAGCCACACAGAAAATTAGAAGGAGGGTGACAGATGTTCCATATTGACTTTCAGATTGCCTTTTTTTTTAAAAAAATCCTACAGGCCTAATAAAATCGCATTTATACTTATATTGTACTTACAGTATAGTGCAATACAACTAAAATAAGTTGATCATCACTGTGTGCCTTCATATTTAAACAGGTGATATAAAAGATGCCACAAAAAAAACGTGGGCAGCACAATGGAGAGCGATATTGGATCTCCAAGACACAACAGATCACTGATAAATATTCCAAATAGGCAACATCAACATTATGTTAAGATGAATCTGGGAGAAATGCAGACAATCTCCTCTATTCATTGAGCTTCAAGCACATGACAGGCCCACTGCATTAGGATTATAACAATCAGCTGAGAACAGCTCAATACCACATTGTTCTGCACTGTCCACCACTGGGTATTTCTTCAGCTCGCCTAGCAGCTTATCGGTGGTGGATGGAACCAAATATCGCTTTTGCTGCTAGGTCTTGGTCAATGGGAGCCAACATACCATTGCAAACTGTCCACACAAGGCATCGTACAGTTGAAAGAGACATTTTTAGTCATAGGCTACTGGGAAATTCAATTGCAAAAAAAAGTTAAATAGTAAAATAATTCATTTAAAAAAACAACTGTGATTGATTGTAATTCCCGGCTGGAACCAGAGATAAAAACCAAAGGAACACTGCTGCTTTGTTTGCAGGCCTCGTCTGAATTTGACTGACAAATACCAGGAAACATACGGAGGAGTGCGTGCAGGGAAAGCCCTGCTCCGGCCTGAACACATTTTCTATTCAGGCCCTTAGATTCTCTGCGCTTTAGAGATAAACAGCACACCATGTGCACACATCTGATCTATTCTATCAAAGGCTGAAACCCCAAGCTACGATAACAAATAGCAAGCAGTTCTCCATCAAAACAGGAAAAACAAACACTACTATCTTTTATACATATTTTATAACTAGCAACATTTGAGAAAACAAATTCATTTTCATATTATTATTTCAATTTATCGTAGTTGACCTGCCATCAACGCAACACTCAAAGGAATTGTACTACTAGGTTTCTGTTCTTTCAGCTATAGCTGAAAGTGACTCAGTAGATGGATATAGGGTTTCGTATATTAAAGGCAGTGTCTGTCAGTCAGTCAGTCAGTCAGTCAGTCTTGAGAAACGCTTGCTCAGTTCAAGCTCAAATCAATACAATATTCCACCGCATCAGACATCGAAACGCACTGTGGGGAAAAGCGCAGTACTACGGCTTTGTTGCATTTGCCACTTTATGTTCCTATTTAAACGTTTACATTTGTTGGAACAATACTATGATGGTATTGTTCCAACAAATAGCTAAATGCAAGACATTTGGTGAATTTGACTGAATGTGTATTATCTTACAATTAGCTCGCAATGCTGACTTTACATACACAAGGTAAGGAACATACTGTATACAATATTCAATCAGTTATACTACTATACTATACGACTAGAAGTGTTGTTTATATCATTTAAATGTAATGCTATTTAAATGTGATTAAACCATCAAAACAGACACTGGGCCACAGCTAATATGGTATATAGTAGCATGATTTATAGCATGATACAATGTGCTCCAAAAGAACTTTGAAGCCTACATTTAAACCTGAAGAAGCCACATCAGCAACACGGTGCCTGTGAAAGGGGATTGGAATGAAGACGCTCAGCCTGTTTGTTAGGTGCCTGGAAATTCACAACCATTGTGATGGCGATTATAAAAGCCACTAGAATTGCACACGTGCACAGACGTGTGCTTTGAGACGGGAACCAGAAAGACACAAAAGTGCATGTTGACATTGTGTTGACTCAATAGGCTCAGAGTGCACCTGCTGGCAATGAACACAGACAAACTGACTGCTGTTTTACCTTTCTTTGGAAAATAACCTGGAACCAAATATTGTTGAATGCAAGCGTGATAATTATATTTTTATTTTCCACTGAATGTTGTCCGCGCACCAGCGTCAGGCACACCTTCCACCACCTAGCATCACGTAAAATGCCAAAAATATAAAAGACAAACAATGGCGCCTCATTTGGGCTACCCGCCCCGCCCTTGCGTATACGGTGGGGACTTACCAATATAGAGCGAGGAGTCTTTCTTCTTGACGTGGTCATCGATGTAGGACACACCCAGGGGCTGGACCGGGGTAGCCCCTATGCCCAGCAGCACCTGGGCACCGATCAGCAGCATGTACATCCTATTGGTGTTGTCCTTGTTGCGGCACAGCTCGTCCTCGTGCTGCTGGGCGGCCGCACTGCCGTTCAGGGCACAGACGTCGCGGCCCGCGTCGCTTCGCCACCCTTCCCTGATCTGGTACTGCTTGGTAAGGAACTCGGGCAGTGCCGAGAGGAGCGCGCCCAGCGCCATGACGATGCCTCCGCAACCGATCAGCCGCGGCCGGTGCGCCTTGGCCCCGAAGTAGCTGACGAACAGGATCAAGGCCAGGTTGCCGATCTCGAAGCTGCTCGCGATCACGCCCACGTCGGCGCTCTGCAGGTTAAAGCGGCGTTCCAGGGTAGTCAGGACGCTGACCTGAAGCGACAACAGTAGTGTGCAAGTTAACACAGGGAAAGCATCGTGCAAAGTGGGCAAATTGCATTTCCTTCATAAAAGGATTGATAAGACAATTACCTATTTATCTGACAGTAATGAAGTATTATCTATGTGCTGTTAATAACTGTGTTTTTTTTCTTGTCGTTATAAATATTTATTGAATTAATTTGAATTTTCTTTCCGTCAGTGCCGTTTAATGTTCAGATTTTGTTTTTACTCCGTGTCCTGTCTTCAGATAATACAATGCAATATGATGTATCTGATTTCATTAATTTAATTTCCGTTTGTCTGGTACAATACAATAAACATTGTAACGGGTTACAGGTACACTGGTCACAAATAAAATGGAACAGATGTATTGCATGCAGGCTTTATAGCCAAGGCTATTTTGCAACCCTGGTTAGACCTTTAAAATTAACAACAGTCAATTAACATGATTAATAATCACATTTACCTGGATACATGAGTGTTCCTGCTGTGTGTCAATTATGTCACTGTGTAAATGTACATGTGCACAAGTACAGAAATCAATGATTGCATGTTTAAATTTGTTTAAGCCAAAGTTTCACAATGTTATTAAATATGTTCAGATCAGTTTGCATTTTTAGGACAGTAGGTAGGTCATTCCAAAAATGTTTATTCCTTTTAATGAAAATTAGTGGTATTACTTTGAGCTAACTAGCAATGTGCTGATTCCATGGTGGTTGTACTGTAGGTGTTAGTATTTGTCACATATGGAGACAGTATAGCTGGAGCAAGATTATTCACACGTTTGTGTCAGATGTGTTAGAATGACCTGATTGAAAAGGAAAAAAAACATGTTTTATTTCTGAGTACATGTGTTTATGAGATTATACAGAATTTTCAGTACAATACTCAAAAGGTTGTCATCTCATTTGGATCAAACGTCACAATGAATTTGACAGTTGGATCATCTAAAGAGTTGGCTGGCATGCATGTAAAGTATATTATTATACCTGGGACCTACTGTAAAGTTAAAGTAAATACAGTACATGACATAGCATATACAGTAGCATGTAACCTGTAAAGCTGAGGATGATTGTCAGCTAAAGTATGCATAGCAACATTATCAGGGTATGGTGACATGTCAAAGTGTAAACCCAGAGGATATTCAAATTAATTATCAGGTCAAAATTTACTTTACAGCATGTTAAGAACTAGCTTTCATAGTTTTATTAACTTAAACTATCTTACTTTACATTACACAAAGAACACTTAGTATAAAGTTCCGTTGATGTAAATCTTTATCATATTCTCATACACGATTCAAGTTAAGGTCAGTCTTACAATACAATATTCTAGTAAAAATTACATATGAATTCCCCTCTGTGGAAAGCCAGTGACAGTCTGTCAGTTTAGGCTATATTGTAAAGTACAGTTATGTTAGGCACTATGCAGTATAAAGGGAGTACATAATGCTTAAATACAGTGATGTCCATTGCACACTAACTCCAGATTGTTTAGGCCTTGTTGGGCTTTTACTGATTCCTGACTACTTTTCACAGTAACTGGCTTCAAAAATAAAAAATAAAGTCTGATCTGTAAACAGGGAGATTAGTCTAAGTAAGCACAATTAATTCCAGTTTCTCAGATATAAATACAATGATTTTATAAGACCCCCAGACACTTTCCTGTACTGGCAGGGCATTCAAGCACTGACAGTCAAGTAAATAATGTATTTGAACTAAACAAAATTGTCTAAATATGGAGTTTCTGCAGTCATCATTTCTGTCTTAACAAAAATGTATTTGGTACCTATGCTAACATTAGAAGAACTTTCTTCCGTTAAACTCACAGTTGCACTTATCCACCATTTCAATACATTGCTTCACAAAAACTTACATCTAGCTGATAGCTTGTAGTGCATACGGTCCGCACTGATCACTGTCTTTAGTGGTAATACTGATTCAGTTTGTGTTTTGTTGAATTTTATAGGATCTAAATGTTTAAAGTTTTATCCAACATTACACTACAACTTGATTCTGAAAAATTGATTAATTTACATACCATCAGTAAAGACAGATAAGCTTCGTAGACATATTTTTGTAATATTTACAATAGTGATCGATGGATTACTTCTAAATGTCAGTGTGAGGACTTAATATTGACTTAAGGAGTTAAGGGTTAACAGTTTTATTACACTGACTTTCAAAATAAATTACACTGTATACTATAAATTATTATTATTATTCTATACTTGTATATCAATATCCTATTCATTCCTGAAGATTTGCTTATTGGGGGTAATATATGCAGTGCACTACAAGCTGTAGGCTCTGTTAGCGGAGCAACTTCACTAACATGTATTACGATTGTACATGTAATACTCCCTTTCTGCAGAAAATGGATTTCTATGAAAGGGATTACACTTTGAGGTGCAAATATTGTGTGAAAAGTGCTAAAGTGTATTTTTTTATTTTTTTATTATTATTATTATTATTATTATTATTATGATGATGCCATGTTAAAAGTATACTGTGACCATCACACAATGAAATAAAGCAGAACTACAGTGCAATTTGAGGTAATTTGTTGCATAGACATGTCTGTTTCTACTGCTAATTAACAATACCAGCCAGGACTGTGGCTCAGAAGAGAGCTTTTGCCATAAGCAGCTCAGAGACAACATGGGCTCCATGACACGTGGGTTTGGCCACTTGACTGCTAGTACACTAAGTCTATCCTATCAGGGACCTTGCACAACAACTCATTTAGGTCACCATTAGGTTATTTGTTTGTCCATGAACCAAATGCTAATTAACAGTACATGCAAATAAAGGTGCAGGTAGAGGTTTGTCAGAACAAACAGCCTTAAGCATTAATGAGATATGATAATCTTCTCAGCCCATGAGTTTACCTTCCAAGAATCCATGATTCATTACTTTTCCTGCCTTTCCTAGATTTATGTAACCTGGTTTACCCAGACCCAGAATTCATTCAGAAGTGTTCGCAGTTGCTTTTAATGAGTGCAACCTCTGGTTACTTTTGAAAGAAATTAACAGCCATTAAAAAATTGTCATTGATACAACTGTTTGTATTGATTCATCTAGCTTTGCCACCTTTTCGACATACACTTTACTTCAACGGCATCACACTTTGCCACCCTGATTGGTCTGCCTAATGAAACAAACAGGGTTTCCACTTTATAGACTATAATCTCAGATAGCATTCTGACGAGAGCCAGTTGGACAGAGCTAGGCTAAGATGTGTATTGGAAACAACACAGGTTAGGCAAAAAAGATCACCTATTATATAATGGAGCTGAATTACATCCACACATCCAGGGGTATAGGTCCCAAAAGAGAACACAAATGGATGGATAAATGAAATGGGAATGCGTTTCAAAACAAATGTATTGTTGGGTGTAACAGAGCTAGAACCTTTTTGCAAACATGTTTTTCAGGAAGTCTTACTAATTGTACGCACTAGGCCTACCGCACCAGTAGCCTATTACAGATGTGCTTATGTCAGAGGCTCTGTGGGTCCACTACAAAATAGATAAAATGTTCCACTCCAAATATGGCCAAGCCAAGGCATTCCACTTAAGTGTATAACTTGCTGTGCAAAAGAGTTTAGAATGTGCTTGCTTTCTAGAGAAAATACATTTTAAAATGAAAAACATTGTATTGCATTTGCTTTGAGGATGCCATCAATGACCTTTGGGGTGTATCAAAATATGTCTGGCATGGTAACCTTGAGAATGTAGTTGAAGAGAAAGTTTTTTGAAAAGGTTGCAAATTTGTCCAGAGCCAATATTGTACTGGCCCAGTACAATATATCCCTTGATATTCACTATGTAGTTGGTTTAGAATGCAGTACAATAATATTATGGCTATCAGGGCTACTTCCAAATGATTACATTATATATTAATAATAATGAGATCATCATCATCATTAATACTACTACTACTACTACTACTAGCAGTGTTGTGAAATTGCTAATGTTGCTGCAAAGGCACTATGCATGCGTTGGATTCCTGCTTTTGTGGTTCCTTTTGGTATTTATGGAGTTTTTCCTTTCTTTAATTAAAGGATAGGGTGGACATGAGGTGGTTTTTCCACGTGAAACGTGGGACTGTGCAGCCTAGTGATTTCTGACTGCAATGTCATGTGAAGAGCTAGGCTACAAATAAAATGGTGTCGACACAAATGCACAATTATTCTATAGTTTTTTTTTCTGTAGACCATTTAATTTACCAGATGAAAGACGCTTTTTGAAGTAGCCTATTCGTAACACTAGTATGCTACAAACCAATGCGATAACACAGCACACCAACACAACCAGCAAACTCTGCTGGATTGTGTTATGAGTGAGTTATGTCATAGCTACAGTAGCCCTTAGTATCCCTAGTTGGCTTGGAATCGTGCCAACTCAACATAGAAAGTCGGATCCTTGGAAATTATAGCTTCCTATGACTTATACGGTAGTATCATTGATAACACGCTGGCACACAGAAAGCTGGGGATACCGTAAATAGGCTATTATAAAAAGGTTTTACGTATTTTTGCACTTACCAGGTATGCTCCAACTGTGCCTTGTGCCAACATAAGGGCACATTCTGATATCAAAAAGATCTTTATGTTTGAGAAGCATGATGAGTTTTGACCGTCATGATCCCGTTGGAGAATGTCTCCACTGCTCCTGACCGAGTCCCTGGGTTTTTTCACCTGCATTACGAACGGCTACTTTACAGTTCTGCGAGAAGTCAGGAGATGACAAACTGGCAGATAGATAAACATGCAGTGCGTGTCTTTCCCTGAAGAATGCATTCGGTGCCCTTGTCGTAGGCTACTATTAGACTATACTCGTTCTAAATCTCTTCACATCTGACTAAATACGGCTGTAAAACACACCAAAACTCCACAGCTGTCTTCCGAAAGCTATGCATTTCCTCCACGTCGAAGCTGTAACACGCTAACTCCCTGACGATGTTTTCAAAGGCACGTGTGAATGAAGGACGCCGGGGTTTCTATCAAAACGCATTTTAACTCATACGGTCCTCCGTTGATTTTATAGCTGCCAAATGAAAAAGATGGGGGATACTGCGATATAATACTCGTCTTGCCACGACAGCACGTCTAAACTGTCCTGACTGAACACTGCATGAGAACTGCGTATGAAGTGAAAGAGGTGCGCGCCGCTCGCCTCTGTCAATTTCAGATGCACGCCTAGTCGATATCTACTCTCTACCCACATCCCTATAGCGTCAATGTGTATAGGCTAGGTCTACGCATCACAAGTAGACTCATTGCAAACAAACAACAGATAGCCTACTGAAACCGTGAACACATTAGGAAGGCTATCACTTGACTGACTCCCTTCGGCGGTGTGTAAATTGTTCTATGACAATTAAATGGAACTGCACACACTATGACTTATACTACAGGCAAATGGAGTTCGTGAGCTTAGAGTAGCCTAGCCTATAGGCTATACTACACCCATAAATAATAAATAAACTATGCTATATTCGTGTAGAAAAGTTATGTTATGATGTTTTTTTATATATCATAAATAATCCCAAACATCAGTAGACTACACACAGGTGACAATTGGCCATGGAGCACACCACACTGGCTTGGGGGCAGCCCATATTACTACATGGGCATGACAAATAAATTGTCTCCTTTATTAAAGGTCTGTACATGTTCTGATGTCTCAAACTGAAAATTGAACGCCCACATAACAGTATTTGGTGGTTTGTGTCTGTGTCTGTGAATTTGTTCGTAGACTACTATAGATATAGCCTACTCGCTAAGAATGTTGCTGTGTAAGCCTCTCCCATGTGCTCATCCCACAGACTTGTTAGGACATGAGTCACCTACAAGACAGAGATGTGGCCAAAAGAAAATGTAAGAATACATAAATGAATTAGTTTCTATTTATAGAGTTTGGAAAATGATGGATCATAGACTGGAAGCCCTGCCCTTGGGCTGAAAAACATTTTGTAAATGGAAAAAATGCACTGAGATTATAAAAACTAACTTTGAGATTATAAAAACGAATGTTTAAGTTTGAGAACAACTGGCATATAGAGTGAAGTAAATACCCCCCCCCCACACACACACACACACACACACCACAACACTGGAGGGTCTGTAGTAGCCTACTTATTAAACAAACTATACCACTTTAAAGGGATAGGATACAGTATATTTTTCCCAGGTTACAGTAACCACAGTATCCACAGGATAGAGGGAAAAAAGTAACCTACTGTAATTGTACTGCCCATACCCTCCCAGAGTCGTCTCCATGGCAACTGTCATGGCATTAGAGTGGGGCTGAAGAATTTCGGTGCTTGGATCCTGTGACATGAGAATTATGACGCATCATTGTCTATTACATATCTCACTGAATATGCATACACAGACATTTGCGGTTGTGAGACCCTAATATTTGTCAAGGAAGTGACTATTACAGATTTAAATAGCACTGAAAGAGATATATTGCCAGAAGCAATCCACAGCCTTCCAGATGTTTTCTGTATGTAAATGTTTGAATCTGTTTCCGTGGTGACAAACATGTTTGACAGATGCAATTAGTAAGAGTTAAGAGGGGGAGAGACTGGGTTGCTAATGCTCTTGATATTCTTCACTGAGAATACAACATTTCCTACGTGTAAACTTAACAGCACTGAACAAACGTGTTGAAAATAATTTCAGCCATTATGACTATGTCACTATCAAATACTGTAGCTGCTAGTACTTTGGGAACATTTCAGATTATTTCAAATGTACTTGTACAGAATTGTAATACCAGTGAGTTCAAACAAATATCTTAACAATATAATTAAAAAAAATACTAACATTTGACTACATGTACACTATTTAAACTATAGATTCACATCACAAAGTAAATTGGTTTAATTAAATATAATGGCATGGTGTTCAACTGAAGTTTACCTTCCATGAAAGGTTTCAACAATGTCATCTTGGTCAATCTGGCTGCAGGCATGACATCGCCTAGCAAACTATTTGCATACTTTACATTTCACAGGAAAGACAAACAGGCCATGCACAGGCCCACACACTAGCTAGCTTGTAGTGAATTAGCCCAATTAAATAATATACAGTATTATATACACAATAGTATTGACCTTCCATCCCCCACCACTTATTTGTGGAAGAATGGTGTGTATGCCTTCCTCATGCTCAGGTGCTCTACAAGAGGCCCGGGAGTTTGAGGCTTCTGCACAATATTTTTGATATTCTTAGGACTGCACTCTTCTGCACAGAGATCACAAATGTTGTACATGTGACCTGCACACATCCCCACATCAGTGCAGGTATTAAATAACGCAGGATAGAGAAGCACTGAAATTGTTTACATGAACATATACCGTACTAAATGTCATGCACTAAAGCCATGAGTTTAGACACACACACACACACATACATATTTGTTTGAATGCCTGATATGATATTATATACGGAACTAAACTCAACCCCCTCTGCGGGTGCATTTTGTATAATTTGCTTGATAACCTGCCACAGTTACAGTGGTTTTAATGCTTGAAATATTATAAGTTCTAGATGTATGAAGGCAGTAACATTTGACTCTTAAATTAACACATTAAAGGTAGGTTTACTTTATTTATTGAATGTGAAGTTTGAACACACTATACATTTTAATGCCAACAGGCTCTATAATAACTTTAATTAAAGGACCATTATGTATTATCTGGAATTGCTTAGAAAACAGAATAATAAACCAAACATGCCACAGTGAACCCAAAGAGGAACCTTACTGTGTGTTTTATTGGGTATTACTTCCCTTGGGATAGAAACCTGATGTTTGACTATATGAATGGTATTAGTGGTTCCATTGAGCTGAAGTCATTTACAGTAATATGCTTGCACATGTTGCTCAACTAAACAGGATAATGTACCGAATCAAGCTTTGCTGGTTTTGATATTCAACATTCTTCTACTAATGGACTTAGCATCATCATAACATTCTTGCTCTTTGTTCTATTCCGCTCTGTATACATATTATTAATCTACAATATATATGGAAGCAGGCAGCCCTCTTTAAGTGGATCAAAGCATGCCTTTTATTGTATTCATTGTCTCCATTGTCAAACAAATAGATTTGCATACATTCATTTGAGGCTTAGTTACTGTATTTTCATTACGGTATGTAAATTAGCAGAAAGCCCCTGCTCATTGTGAAAAGCATCTGTGACTAATCCTTTTCCAATTTTTATTTATTCTGACACCTAGTTGGGAAAAATTATGAAAACATTTAGTTTCACATGGTTTGTACATATCAAATGAATCTGCAACCAATTTGAAACAGTTATTATCCAGTTCCAAATGCTACTGTACTTGTTAGGAGGACATCATTTCTATTAAATGCTATGTAAAATAAGCGGTGCATTTGGTCATAAGTATGCCTAAAGATAAGTATGATTAAAGATGAACATTCTCTGAAGGATGTGTAGGTACCTTTGCTTTCCTCCTCCATTTGTTTCATGCATTACAGTAGGACTATAGAGGCAATAATGTAATAAGAACATTCTACATCTACAACAGCATTTCACCTAGATAAATGTTCACCGTGTTCTGTATGCTTGTGTGGAAACTGGTGTAGGTAAGCAGTCACGCTACTGCCCTGGAGCACAAACACCAGAAACATGGGACTGATGGAAGGGACATAATGGGTAATTATATGAGCCCAATAGGGGCCATTAAGAACCACTTACCATATTTATTCCATTAAATATTAATTCATTGTTTTTACCTCAATGCACACAATTGTGCCATGCAACTAAGTGCAATATATGTGAGCATACTTTATGCTTGACAATTTCAGTCAGCTGTGGCAGGATTGGCAGGCTGGAAAGTTTACTTTGAGCAACTGTCAACCATCAGCTGCAAGCAGTATTTGTGTATTGGGCCATTGCATCCTCCTTCTTTTATATATTAGCTTTACACTTTTGTATTCTTAAATTATGGACTAAGTAATTGCTTCTTCTAGACTTGTTCTAACATGGTACATTTTGACAAACTAAACATTGTTATGTAGTTAGGCTAAATAAACAGTAAGCCTAGTGGCTAACGTTTTCCATGGTTTGCATGTTTTAAATAATTAGATTTTTCGTTGAGAGGCTTATTTATATTTTAATTTTAGTCTAACTAATCATAATTCTGAAGATGCTTGTGGGAAAGCTTCCTTCCTATCTGGAATGCTAATTGCCGGTTGCTTTTCTCACATTTACAGTCCTTCCTCACAGCTGTCTAATAAGTGGGCCAGCACTTCATGATGGATTGACGTTATCATCTCTGCAAGCAACTGATCATAATAGTTGTCCTTTTGGCTTAGACTGAAATTAGACATATTTGTATCTGAGTGTCTGCTTTCTCCATAGCTGCCTTGATTCAAATGAATATGCCTGAATATTCTGATAGTGTTATAAATTGAATCATGATTGGTTCCATCTATATCATTTGGATTTGGATATCCATATACTTACTTATAATAGGCCTACTCTACAAAAATCCAAAAGGTTGATCGCTAAAGTCTTGAAGATTCAGTGGTCACTTTCTACCTGACATTGCCTATGCATAGCCTAGCTGTATTAGGCTACTTCACAAATTGATAAATAGAGCTCATATGCCATTATAGGCCTAAATAGATTCTGATTAGACCTATATGCATTTGTATGCAGCTTTTCTGATCTGCTGCAAGTCAGCATTCTGCCTGGTCTGCCTTTGGTCTTTACAGAAATAAAGTGCTTCATCAAACATTACTATTTCTCAGCTGCGAAAAGCCATTTATTGAACTCTAGTGCCCCGTAGTGGTTACAAGGAATATCACACCTAGTATCATATACTAGGGGTTTGAATGCTCTCTTAAATTTTGCCTTGGCGTCAACTGGTCATTTTGCTTATTTAATCGAATTAAAAGCACATAGGCTTTGAGTTTTTAATTTAACTTTTGTGATTATTGGTACGCTGGCCTATATTGATGGGGATATATGTTGACAATAACCATTTATATGGTGTACACATTGCCTATCGAAATTCACATTTTGAGACATTAATGAAATACTGTCTTATATCAAATTAGTAGTACTGATTGCTGCTTGGCTCCTATCCGGCTAATCTGGCTGAGGGCCATGAGGACGTCTCCCAAAATACAACATGCGAGAGAGCCACCAGGTGGCAATGTCTTAAAAACAATTGAAGAGGAAAAAGATACTGCTCCCGGTCAAAGCTAATAGGACAGGGCTATTCAACTTCGGTCCTAGAGGGCCTCACCCTGCGTGTTTTAGATCTCTCCCTGCTCCAACACACCTGATTCAAATGAACAGGTCATTATCAGGCTTCTAGCAACCTTGAATCAGGCGTGTTGGACCAGGGAGAGATCTAAAACATGCAGGGTGCGACCCTCCAGGTTCGGAAATGAATAGCCCTGTAATAGGACATAACAGCGTTTTATTTGTATTTTTTATGTGTCAATAAAATCATCAAGTATACACACTTGCTATAAGAGACGACCTTCAATGACTAGCAATTACATTTCAGACTCATATAGTGGTACTGTGTTAGCCGTGATGACGTGATTCTGTAATTATTCTAACAATGTTGTTTACTTAAAAGTAATGTAAAATTATGTAAAAGTAAGTAATTACCTGTTCATCTATTGTATGTACTAATTGTAAGTGGCTTTATATAAAAACGTCTGCTAAATGCTGTAAATGTAATCATAGCTGTGAATGAAGCTTACTTGGTTATTATTTTTGATAGGGTGGGCAAAGTTTAAGCTATTGGCAATGCCCTTGAATTCAATCACAAATATCCATACCCTCATCATTCTCATGAAATACGGCATCATCCATTGCAACCCCACCCTTCTTATCTTAAGATTTCTCCCCATTCTTAGTTATGCAACTATGTGAATAGAATTTTGGAGAAAACTTTAGTTACAGTAGACACTTTTAGTGTGTTTTGGGAGTACTCGCACCAATAATTGGCATGTGGCTCTCTTTTGTGGTCTCAACAGGCAGAACTTACAAAATTCGGATAGTTTTTTCAGGCTAGCATTACATAAAGCATTGATTCTCAAACTTTTCAGGTCGCAACCCCCAAAATTACAGTGCCAGAGACCCGTGACCCCCGTTATCTCCAGAAGTGGTAGAAACATAACAGCCATTATATTATTTGATAGTATTTTAACATAGGCTAGTAGCAGAATACACAATGTAGTGCATAAACTGTGCTGCTAACAATTATGGCTAAAATATGCTAATTCTAATACTTTTAACATTTTAGTTTATTTCTGGAAATCATCTAGTGACCCTTCGTCTGTGTCTCGCGACCCCCACTTCGAGAACCACTGACAGAGAGTACCATTTTAACACACCTTGCATGATTGCATCATACTGTACATTGCCAGTAGGCATAGGTCAATGTATTCACTATATTAACTTCAAGTCAACACAAGACAAATTCAACACAGCCACTTCCATATGGGTCATGTAACCAATTGCATCTTTCTCTGCTTTCATGTAGCAATAATTACGATGTTTTTAATTTAGACAACTCAGAAGTTGAAACACTGTCATCAATTATTTACAAATCTGTAAAAAAAATATATATATTTGTGTATTATTATTATATATATTATATTATATTATTATTATTATTATTAGTGTTATTATTAATATTATTTTAGGCAAAGCCTAATTAGCAGCATGTAAACACAAGGAATAACTAAACCCTACTGGAGGCTGCAGGAGAAAGGCTGGAAGCACAGAAACAGGAATGTCACAGAATACTGTAAAGCAGGTAAACTGACTATTAAAACGTGGCCCAATAGGCTTATTTAAATAGGCTTGCTACAATGATGAACCTTCTATTAGAACTGACACATTGTCAAAACCATGAGCTCACAAGGGACATCACTAAGACTTACACACCCTTAGTGAAGTTAATACAATGCTCCTGAGCCGCTGGGTGTGGTTCGGCTAGACCTGACACCAGTGCATCTTTCAGCACACCTCAAAGTAGGCGCTTCTCGTATCAATCATACAGGCGCCTGGAACGTCTGTTTTCTGTCAGCACAGCTGAAAGACCTGTTGCCACGGCTGCCCCCAAGCCCCCCACCCTCCCTCCCCCAGCAACTGCCCCCGCTTTACAGACACACACACACACACACACACGCACACACCTCTTTCTCCACCTGTCGGCCCTACTTCTGTAATCCAACAGGGGGATTTGAAGCTCATAGCTCCATTATTCCCATGGTTGCAGAACATATTTTTCTCTGTATAATATGAGTGATGGGAGTGATGAGGAATGACAAACTGCAAATGTTTTACGTGTACTGTTAAATGTTGTTTGACTACCATTTCCTTACATGACATATATCACGTATTGTTATATAAAAAAACAATACACAGAATATGGTGATGATTGCAAAGTCTTCTTTAATTAAAAAAAGAACTGACGTGATTATCTTTATTGAGTCAAGAATGACAGTGGTCAAACCCAGTCAAATCCAGTGGTGAATCTCCTGCAAGAATCACAAAAAGCTTCTTCCATGACAACTATGAATTTAATAACACATGGGCACAAAAGCAAGTACCAGCCTTAGGCGATGTGTGCTTTGCATTCATGAGTCATCATTCCTAAATGAGCAGAAGTGTCTGATATCAGGCCCCAGGTACAATACCATCCTTGGCAGGGCTTTTTCTGAGGTATAGTGATATGTATTGGAACATACAGTACTATTTGGTCTATCTTGTCCCTGTAGCGCATGCAAGAACTAAATGTAAGTAATGACAGCTCATGGTAGATTTGAATTAGAACCTGCTTTTGTTATGCAACTGTACCGTTATTAAAACATGTCATATGTATTTTCAGTTTCACAAAAAGCTATCAGATAAACTCTTCAAACGGCATCAGTGTCTCCTTGTAATTATTTGATAATGGTTTAGCTGGCTGAATAACTAGAGGGCTAGTGAGACCAGTGACACTAAAATATGAAAGTGATGTGGCAGACAATGCACTTGCTGTAGCTGTAAAGAGAGAAAACAGGAATGGCATGTCAAATCTACCATGATATTTTGAAGATACATTTTTTATAGTTGGAAAGAATTCAGATTACATGGTAATACGTTTATTTATTGTTTATCTTTATTATTATTATTTATCTGCTTTGTCAGAGTCAGACACAGCCTGTGTTTGTTTACTGTAATTTGTGCTGCTCGTACAGAGGGGGTACAGTTTATGTCTTGAAAATGGTTACTTTACTTTCGTGTTTTGTGTGTGCACATCTGCATCCTGGGTCCGTACAGCCAGGTTTCACGGATTTATTCATCTTGTTGTGACACATTTCCTGACCTGGTGTGTCATTGAAGATCACAAAATTGACATTAATTGTATGTGCCATTGAATCATGTCTGAATTGCAAAACCAATGTTCAATTTCAATGAAATTGTGCTGTAAAATATCAGTCTTGCAATAATTAAAGGTCTAATTTACATTTGGATATTTATTCAATTGTATAATTAGTCATACAATGGAAATAAGTCGCATTACACTAGTAATGGTTAGAATCAGTTGGACTGATATATTGTAATGTATGTCTCTTTATATAAACCTAGTTTTGAAGATGAATGGTGTACAAGCAAAATATAAAAGCATCACTGTGTGCCTTGAAAGGCACAATAAATATGAACTCAGAAGCACTATCAGTCAATCAAAATGCTGTGTCAGTGTATCAGATACAATTCATGAGCCTAAATACAGTATACTATACTATAATGGTGAAACATAATAAAAAATTAACATGCACAGACAAAAAGCAAAATAATGAAAAATGATATTAACACAGGAAACATAAAAACACAAGTGGGTAAGAATATGAAATCAAATGTATACGTATAGAAACCACTGGCAAATATCCATCCATCCATCCATCTTCTCCCGCTTATCCGGAGTCGGGTCTCGGGGGCAGCAGTTCCATCAAGGGACCCCAAACTTTCCTTTCCCGAGCCATATTAGCAAGCTTTGACTGAGGGATCCCTAGACATTCCCAGCCAGTGTGGAGATATAATCTCTCCACCTAGTCCTGGGTCCTCCCAGAGGCCTCCTCCCAGCCGGACGTGCCTGGAACACCTCCCAAGGGAGGCGCCCAGAGGGCATCCTTACCAGATGCCCGTACCACCTCAACTGGCT